>CAUYSK010018391.1:0-118547 GCA_963575035.1 Avahi laniger
TCATAATCATGACAGGCTTGCAGTTTTGTTCAGCTTTGCTCAACTGCTCTGTGGTTAGCTTGCAAGGCTGACAGGTGTCAGTGTCTACTTGTTACTTTGTGGTTTTAAGCAGAACCAGCACAGAACTTCCCCTAGTATGCACGGAAATTTCCCTAACAGTACCAGTAATAAAAATGGGTTAAAAAAATGATTAAGATGGTAAATTTTATGTTACATGTATTTTACCACAATTAAAAATTTTAAAAACTTATTAAATTGTACACTTTAAAAAATGAGTTGGAAAGGGACCATGTATGAATTTTCATAAGGACTATACTCTTTGTAAAAATAAAATCACTGTAAGTTGTATTTTTAGAGAGTGAATTTTACTCAGCATCATTGAATACATTGAATTATAAAATTCTCTTTTTCAAGGAATTTTGATTTTGTTCTTGGTATGTTAAAAATAGAATTCCCTCAGAAATGAATAATACATTTCAATATATAGTTCTCCCATATTAGAAAACCTTGATGGTTTTCGTCTCAAGCAGGGGAAACCAGAGAGCAAATAAGTCACGGTGCCCTAAAGCAATGTTCAGGCCTTGGCTTTCGACAAGATTCAAAATGTCAGGGAAGTCTGTTTTTGCTATAACATGACAACTTGACTTCAAATATAGGTACAGAATAACTGCAGTGCCTGGGTTTTCTTTAGCACACATTTAAATATTCTTTTTCTGAGCTTCCTATTAAAAGAATGCTTGCTAGAGGACAAAGTTTTATTTAGAAAGGATTTTGAATATTCTGTAGATACAATTGTAGATAGAACTGAAAAAGTTAAGGAAGATTTTATCACTCATAATTTTGAATAATGATTCAGTAGTCCTTGGCTAAATGTGAAACTTTTCTAGAAAGATCACATGATTAATCCTGTTTTGCATTTTGCTTATAGAGATCTATCTTGGGGCTGTACTATGAGTATCTTGTTTCTAAAGATACAGTCAGACAGTTAGCCACTTAACAATTTCAAAACAGGTCTTTTTAATGCAAATTAGTAAATTTGATTAGCATATTTCCTCAAATTTTATTAAATTTGAGTATTGAAAGTATTAAAAACACACGTGGCAGTTAAATTATCTATTTAACTGTCGCCATTTCACTTCTATTCCATCAGCAGACATTTATTGAGCATCCATCATGTTCCTGGCACTGTGTCAGGGTTTAGAACTATAAGACAAATAGGACAGGGTTTCTGCCCCCCGGATCACATAATCAGGTGGGTGAGATAGATTTATAGACCAAGATAATAAAGGAAATATCAGTGCTTCAATAGAAGTAGAAATATTCCATCGCTGCACATTGCTAGTGTGGCCAGGACTCTTGGAGCACTAGACCACTCCACTCAGCAACAGTGTCAGGGAGTGCGTGGGCAGGCATGGTCGGGGGTGCCAGGGGGCTTTTAAGCCCACCCACCACCTTCGTCTACCACCTTCTTCAAGCCACTAATAATAATAATGGTAATGATAATGATAATAACAGTGATTTTTGATTTGAGCAATTGATATTTTCTTAATCTTACATTAAATATAACTAAATGCATCTTCAGAAACTTTTTATTTTATAGAACGTTTAAAATTAGACTTTATTTTTTAACAGCAGTTTTAGGTTCACCGCAAAATTAAGTAGAAAGTACAGAAAGTCCGCATATACCTCTTGTCCCCACTCATGGGTAGTCACCCCCGCCCCCTGCCACTCAACATCCCACATAGAGTAGTACATTTGTTACAATCGATGAACCTCATCATGGTACATTATAATGATGCATCATTATCACCCAAAGTCCATAGTTTACATGAGAGTTCTCTCTTGGTGTTGTAGCTTCTATGGGTTTTGACAAATGTGTAATGACGTGTATCCACCATTGTAGTGTCATACAGAATAGTTTCCCTGCTCTGAAAATCTGTGCTCTACCTACTCATCCTTTCCTTCCCTGTTTTACTGAATTTTAAATGTTACTATATTGAATTTTAACACGTGACCTAAGTAAGAACAGTCTGCCTGAAATGCAAAAGTAGTTCCAGTTAGACTGTCCTCCAGACTGTCATCCCAAAGCCTTCCCAAACAGACATTCTGGAATCACCACTGACTGTATTAGCTCCTCTGATCACCCATGTCTCCACGTGAGAGCTGCTGTGTTTAGCAGAAGTGCCCAAGGTTTATGTCAGGGTCTGTGGTGTTACATCCTGCTGTTTCAAAACTTGTTGGTCACCAGCCTCCCTCTCCCATCTTCATGACCACACTCATCTTCACAGAAAGTTTGGAAATCTCTGAATGGATCTGCCTCCAAACTCCTGAGGGTTGGGGATCTTCTGTGCTCCAGATGTCTGATTACAATACAAACAAACAAACCTATTTGCTTTTGGGGAAGCAAATGTTTTCTGAGCTTGTAAAATTTCGTTAAGAAGCTAATCATTAGCTCTGATTAAGTAAACACTGGGTGTTTGATGTGAATATTTTAACTTCCTATTTCCAAGCTGGTTTAGCCTTCTCAAGGCTACTGATTGTCAGCTGGGACCAATAATTTTTCAGTCGCCCGCACAGTTTGCCACTCTATCGTCAGGGAATCTTCACCCCTCCAACCTATAAACTGGGGAAGAAAACCAAAGCTCTCCCAGAGCCCCACAAGTGAATGTGATTCTCTGATGCTCATTAGAGAAACTTTCACAATTAAATAGCAAGTCTCACTGTGGCCTTCTCCAATACAGGACAAGAGACCCTAAGCTCTGCCTCTTTTTCTAATTCAACTTGAAATTGCCACCATTTTCTACCCTTCCATATTTGCCTTCATAAACATTTCAGACTTTTACAAAGATCAGATTTCTTTGTAGTGATATTAGAAAGATATATATGAAAACGTGCTTAATATTATGCATTTATTTTCAAGACTAAGAAAGATCAGAAGAGCTAAAGATGGACAAAGCTTAAAGCCGCTGCTGCCAGTGACTCAGACGTTGTTAATATCACTGTAGGCACAATGAATTGGAATGGTGGTAGAAAGATTTTCTCTGGGGAAGAATACATTAGACAGCATTTTCCAAAGCATATTTCTCAGAGTCCAGAACAAGTCTGACAAGTGTTTAGATGGGAAAAAAAGTTTTGTGGCCAAGTAAAATTGGGAAACACTTCTACCACAAATTTCTTTGTGTTTTAGTGATTTACAAAGCACATTGCCATATTAAAGGATCTGAGAATTCCTGACGTAAGGAAATCTGTTTAACCTTCTTGAACACAGTGTTTCTCAACATTATTTGACTTTGAATGCCTCCTTTTTTTTTTTTTTAATTTAACTGAATGCCTGGGACTATCCTTCAGAACTAGTGAAATACACTTTGAGACATATACTGTTGTAGAGAGTCTCTGGAATAGTCTATGGCAGTGGTTCTTGAACTTGAGTGTGCATCAGAAACCTGGAGGGCTTGTTAAAATACAGATTACTGGGTTTCTCTCTCAGAGTTTCTGATTTGGAAGGTCCAGGGTGGGGCCTGATAATCTGCATTTCTACTAAGTTCCCAGGTGATGCTGCTGCTGGTTGAGGACCACACTTGGAGAACCACTGGTCCGCAAGCAAACTGAAGGGAAAACAAAATTTCTAGGGTGAGGGTGAAGGATACCACAGTCCACTGCTATACAGTGTGCAAATAAATGTACTCATTCAACATATACTGATCGGACCTATGTGCCAGGCACTATGCGAGGTGCTGGGGTTGTATTGGCGGTAGACACAGGCCTGGTCCCTGCATCAGGAGCTTACTGTGTAGTGGAGAGACAGGCAGTAAACAGGTAAAGGAAATGAATCAATAGGTACTTATAAACTGAGAAGACTGCTATAAAGGAAGCCAACAGTGTGCTATGATACTGAACAAAGTGTGGTCAGGAGAGAGCTCTCTGAGGTGGCCATGACACTTAAGTTAAGACTTGGGTCCGTGAGTAGGTAGAGGGAATGTTTCAGGCTGGATAAAGGCCCCAAGGGGTGGGTGGAGAGAGTGGCAAGTTCCCAGAATTGAAAGAAGACCGCTGTGGCTACAGGAGAGTGAGAGAGAGAGAGAGTGTGTGGAGGAAAAGGAGGTTGGAGAGGGGACAAGGCAGGGCTAGGTCATCAGAACCAAGTGAGGAGTTTGGGTTCCATCTAAGTGCAAAAAGTTCTGGTGAATATTTTATTATTATTTATTTATTTATGTTTTCCAAGTCAGACAGGTAATGTGCCCTGATCGTAACAAGGATTGAGGGAGGCACATCTCACGCATGTGTGTGAAAACCCAATCATCACGCTTATGAACTGCAAAAGGATGCTGGTGAATATTTTAGAAAGTCACTTTGGGTGTTGTGTGAAGAAAAGACTGTGAGATCAGTGGGGGAGGCCATAGCTGGGGTCAGGGCAGAAATGATGTGCCCGGAGTAGGGTGGTGACAGTGGTCAGGCCACCATGTACTTACGGGGAGAACCGCGGTTTGCTTCTGGGCATACCATGAAGGTAGATGGCTCAGGGTTTGATGATGGGTTAAATGTGAGGGGCAAGGAAGAGAGAGTTGCCAAGAAAGACTGGTGAGTTCCTGGCCTGAGCAATAGCGAGAAGGGGAAGAGCTGGAGGAGGAGCAATTCAATCACATCACGCGCCAATTCATTTCTGAGAGAGGAGACAGAAATAAAGAGCTGCCTTTCAGAGGACAGTAAAGTGACCATTGCCACTATTATTCTGCAAATATAGTAATTGGCTGTTTGCTGGTACACAAAGGAAATGATGATGGGGTTTAGTAAGTAATCTCATAAGAGAATTCTCTATATATTGTACATAAATGACTGCCTGGTTGCCTTTAATTAGAAAATAAGTCCATTTAACACTAAACAGAATGTTGTCTTTCTGTGATAATTCAGAGAGCACATCAAAATCTCACAGAGACTGTTACTATTGCTGTGTAACAAACGACCCCAAAATTTAGTGGCATACAACAACCATTTTATTATGCTCGTGGATTTTGCACATTAAGAATTCAGACAGGCACAGTGGGATAGCTTTTTCTCTGTTCCATGATGTCCAGGCTCAGCTGGAAAGACTTGTCAGCTGGGGTGACTCAACAGACGGGCTGGAATCATCTGGAGGTGTCTTCACCACATGTCTGGTGACTGATGTTGGCTTTGGCCTGAGCACCTACATGTGGTCTCTCTGTGTGGCCAGGGCTCCTCTCAGGGTCAGCCAGGGCAGCCACAGGGTTGTTGAGTTTCTGGCATGGCAGTGCAGGGCTCCAAAGATAAGTGATTTTGGCAAAGATCTTGAATCTCTGAATTCTGTAGGGCAGGTAGCTGAATTCATGTTCTGCTTAATAGAATGCTGGGCAAGAAGAGATTACTGTGCTAAGCATGCTGCCTCTGGGTAATCTGACTCCTAGAGAAAAAGAGCCTAGTGAAGGGGAAGATCTGGATATTTAGCATTGAACCAGAGAACAAAGATTGTCCTCCCACTTTGGCTGGAAGCCAGTTGTGTGGTTAACAAGTATTTTTCCAGTTTCTTCCACTTGTCCAGCACTGAAAGGTGAAGCAACCAAGCATAATTCATGTTTGTTGGATAATTAGAGAATGTTGGTAAACTAGGACCTATAAGAACAGACTTGAATTATTTTAAAACATTATTTGGACACAGATTTCCTAAGATCCTTGCTCTTAGATGCATTCTGGTGGGCTTTGTCAATGAAGTAACAATACACAGTGTTTCCTTTAAGTCTGGAAATTATTCTTGATATGGGTTTTGGGGAGTCTTTGATGATTGAGACACACTAGTCTGAGTTAGATGGTCCAACCCTTAGATAAGATCTTTGATCTAAGGTAGGTAGATTCCAAAAAGGGGAGTATAGGCATCCCAGCAAGTGTGTGAGATGATCCACTGAGGGCAATGCAATATCTACTTCATTCTCTATTGAAAAATTTCAAAATGTATATTTTGTGTGCATCTTATTGAATATTAAATATAAGGTGTGTATGAAATTTATGAATGACTGTTAAATACATAAGTAAATTTGTATGTGCTCAAAAAGTTTTTTTTCTGATTGGTGGGCTGGGGGCACTGCTTAAAGGCAAATGTCTTATCCTATTTATGTCTTATAACTAATGCTTTTCAAACTTTAATGTACATACATATCACCTGAGGAGGCTTGGTTTTTCTCAGCACAGTGCAAGAGTGATTGAAATTTGGGGAATTGATTCACGCTAAGTTCACACGAGACTGATTTATAAACTAAAATGCCAAATTTATTAATTTCCATTAGCTTGAAAACCATACTTGTCATTTATACATGTTATGCTTTTATTGGACAAAGTAATTTCTCTCATGACACTAAATATCACACAAGAATTGGCTTGATGAACCTCGAACTACAAAAAGAAAATTTTTGGTTCCTAAAGGATATTTGCAAGAAGTCAATACAGCCTAGTGGTAGGTTATCCTTGGGATGAAGCATAAAATAGTGGCTAAGAGTGTCAGCCTTGGTGGCCAGACTGCCTGGGTTCCAGCTGTGGCTCTGCCATCTACCAGCCGTACTGCGACCTTGGTAATGAACCTCTCTGTGCCTCTGTTTCTTCATCTGTAAAATGGGGATACCATAGTTCCTACCCATTCTGAGCATCAGCCATGGAAGGCTCTGGCACATGTTAAGAACCCAATCAATGTCAGTGATTCCTCTCTATTCTAGGAATGTTTTTTTCCCCTAAAGAATTTACTTTTTGTCTACAATTAGCAAACCTTAATTCTCTAGGCATATTCTTACCATGTAACATCCTCTATTCAATATTCCCCACTTTCATTTGGTTCTTTTGTCATTTCAGTATCTTCAGTGCTTATAGAATAGGAATCTTTAATCTTTACTTCTTCATCTCTGTATTCCTGCAACTGACCACAACGCCTGGCTCTCAAAAGCTGCCCGCAACAGTTTATGGCATTACACGTGCCTCAGTGTGTCTTTGGATTGCAGTTTATTGGGTTCACATTGCATTGCTTTTGGCCAAAAGCGTACTTAGAAAGAAAAGTACAGATTCTCCTTGCCAACTCAAAAGCTTTCTGAGTCCCGGAGGCAGTGCCAGTGTGTAAAGAAAGTGTTGGGAGTGGTGGGGGCTGTGCTGAACTGGAGCATTCATGCCCCAATAAAGATCTTCCAATTTAGATTTTACGAGCCTCTGTGCTGGCCAAGCAGAAGATCCGTGGGCAGATTTTTGAAAATTGAATCGTGGGTTCAATTTTTGAGCCATAGTATAGATTAAAACAGGATTTTGAAACTTACAAATACATGTTTGTTGTCTCTACTAAAGTATGAACTTAAGGGCAAGAATGGTGCTATTTGTCTCAACTTGCCCGGAATCCCTATGTTCATTGGAAAAATCATTAGAAGATCCTTCTGTTCCCGTCATAAAATGAGTCAAATCATTTACATCATCAGTATATAAATGATTTTTAAGTATATTACCTAAAATATGTCCAAGTTTAAAGGCTGTCATGTACAAATAGATGCTCATAGTCACCGTTAAACATTTCTTTCATGGCTCAGGTTTTAGAGTGAATGGCTCCTAAATGCCAGCAACGTGTCTTATCAGTAATGCTTCTGCAAACCGTATTTTATGGTGCTTGCTCCCAGGAAAACCCGAGCAGTTGAGTAAGTTGTCCATCATCTTCAGACACAGATGGCATTTTCTGAGCGTCTGTAGTGCCAGAGTGCCTCTTACATTCGGCCTCCTGGTTACCGGTCTCCATTCTCAACTGCTAGAGGTGCTTGCTGGCCTTGTGTGACCCACTCGCTGTAGATGGTGTTGGTACTCACGCTGCCTTTCTATCACCCCAACAACTATAAATGGCTGCAGTAGTGATTAGATTTTGTTCACTAGAGATGAGAGGCTTTTCCGGTCAGCAACTCGGACAGATGACACCTCCCACAGTGTCTGGCACCCGTTTCCATTTCGTTCCTCTGATCCCATGCATCTCCAGTCACGAGACCTGCTAAACAAGATGTTTACCTGGCCCATGGACATATTCTCCCTGCTCCTGTTTGGATCGCGCCATCTTGATTACCCTGGAATTTAGGTGAGACCGGGTGGATGCCTGGGCCTTCCCCATCTTTGTCCCCACCCCGCCCTCTCTCCCTCTTCCCGTCAGCCAGCAGAAGGGGTGCGGCGTGTTGGGCAAAGGGTGGGAACCTGGATTAAATCATCATGGGCAACATCTGTAGAGGGCTAGCCTGGTAGTAGGAAATGTGCCAAGTGCTTTATGAGCATCATTTCATTCCATGTCACAAATGCCCAGGAGGTAGGTAGTATATTATCTCCATTTTACAGACAAAGAAACAGTGGCTTAGAGGAAGGTCCAGAAATTTGATTGAGGACCTATGGCTCTAAGTGGGCCGGCCAGGGTTTGAATCAGGTCCTTCCACCTCCAGAGCCCACTAGGATATACTGCCATCCTCGCAGGTGGCTAAAAACCAACGCAGAATAAACTAAATGCAAAAACAAAAACAAAAACCAAAAAAAAAAAAAAAAACGCCCCCAAAAGTCCAGGGAATACACGCAAGGGACTACTTCTGAGAGACACTGCTGGGAATGCGTGGAGGACCGCGGGCTGGGCCTCTACAGAAACTGAGGTGCAGGCCGGCCTGACCGTGCTGAGGCCTGGTGGCGGGAAAGCCAGTGTCCTGGCGCTGGGAGGGACCGCGGCGGGGCTGGGAGTGGCGGAATCACCACCGCGCATGCTCGCCCCGCGCGGCGCCCTCTCTTCGTCTCGTCTCGCCTAAGAGCCATTGCTGTGAGGCTCTTTTGAGCTCTCTTCAGTTGGGGGAAGTACTGACCTGCCCGACCCCACAGTGTGGCCGCCCCCGGAGAACAGAGAGATGCCTCAGAGGGAAAGGGCTTCCGGAATCAGGCCGCGCCTGGGAACTGCAGGACACAGCAGCAGCTGCGCTTGCCTCCTGGCCACTTCAGCCCGCCCTTCCCCGCACCCTTGACCTTGTGCCGCAGGAGAGAGGGGTCCTGCTACCCAGACGCAGCTGATGGTGTCAGAGGCCAGGCCTCCAGTGACCTGAGGAATGTGGAAGGCCCCTACTGAGCCAGGTTGGAAATTAAATAGCTTCTCACCCTCTGAATGGAATTTCCCCACTAACTCTGGTCCTAGCCTAGGGACAAGGCTGGGTGGGATGTGAGTCCCCAGGAGCCCCAGCACGCCTCAGCCTCTCAGGGAAATCGGTCCTTCTGGAAAATCCTTCAGGGACTGAGAAGAGTTAGGATACCAACGTGACCCTGTTTCCTTTCCTTTTTGTCCTTTATAAAGCATTTGGATGGAGCCACTCCCCCACTGTAACCTCTTCAACCCTCTCCTTTTAAGAAATAGTGTTCATGCTCTGCATCACCCACCGGGCCTGCGCTGGCCTGTTAATACCAACGCGCTGCTTTTACTTTCCACGACTCTGTTCCAACAGATTTTCTATGCTGGGAATGTTTCACACCAGTGATTTCATTTTAATGGGAGCCTCTAATCATTTTCATGCACATGTTGGGGCTAGCAAGAGACAACTAAATAAATGTACCAGATCTTTAAAAAAACTCAGTGTCAGTTCCCTAATTCAACAAGACACTGGGCTCCCAGGAACTGGCATTTATGGACTGGCTGTGGACACGTATGTCACTCTCTAGGTCTTATTGTAGGTGAGGGCTCACAGGAATCAGAGGGCCACGGGGGCACAGGTGAGCATTACTGCTAAGGAACGCCAGCTGAGCCCCATAGCTTCTTGTAAACACCTTCTCAGCAAGCCTGTTTGTCTCACCAACCGGGTAACTAAGGCTCAATTCATGGCTCTAATTGAGAGCGACAGAACTGATATTAGGTCTGAAGGGCTGAGGGTTCTGGGATGGCCAAACAGCTTTGAAATAAGGCCAAGCCCTACCTGAGATGGACTGAGGGGGTTACTATCTTCAGTCAAGGTTTGATATGGGGAGTGCCATGAAAAACCATGGCACCCACTCCATCCAGACTCTTGTAAACAACCAGTTCTCTGTCTCGCCACAGAAACCTGCAGGCCACCCTACTAGAGGCAGACCCTTTTCTTATTGAGGTGTGAGGCTTTAATAAATCAAGTCTAAGATAAGACAGTACTCCTTTGCATTCCCCCAAGACATATATTGAACACTGACTATGTCAGACATGGTGCTAGGTTGATACAGAGATGAATAAAACTATCCCTGCTCCCACAGCCCAGTTAGGGGGAGGCAGAAAAAGCAAGGGCAGGCAGTCGAATGTGCTGGTGCCGTCCCAGAAACCTGTAGTGTAGAGGAGGGGATGTGGGATGGAGAATGAGAAGAGGTTTCAGAGGAAAAGACACTTAAGCTGTGTGTGAAAAGACTCTTCCAAGTGACTCCCAAACCCCAAATCAGGGGCTCCTTGTTTTATGGCTTTAAGATAAAGCATTGTCCTTATGTCAAATGTCCCTGCTTCATCTCTAGAGGAAGTTGTTTTGTGGTGAGTGTCTCAAAGCATCACACCTCTACATTTCCATCTACCTGAAACACTCCTTTTGGACAGGAGAACACCACTGCCAACAGTCTTGACTTTGACCAAGAAGATAGAAGGAGCTCATCAGATTCATAGGAGGAGGAAATATAGATTCTTAGAAATAAAATGTACATGAGAAGTTTTAGACCAAAGGTCATAGAGCTGTGTTCATTTTGTTCAGTGGCATTCAGGGAATGAAGCCTAAATGTCTTGTCGCATTTAGGATGGGAAAAGAAATCATGTCAGAACAGTTGTGCTTAATAAGCATGTCATCCTTGTGGTGAAGTTGGAGAGTGAAATAAAATTAGCATTGATTTAAGGATTATAGGGAGGAAAATGCCACATACCAGAACACACTGTGGGCTAAGGCATTTAGGCATATGGATCACTAATGGTGATGGGGATTTCAAGACTGAGCGTGAAGCACACCAATGACTATGGGGCTAGTGGTGGGGACTATCGTGATGGAGGAGAATGCCCTCCAAGCCGTAAAACACAGCATGATGTGAGCTGATAAGTTTCTCTATCTAGAGGAAGTGGAAGACTGATGTGCTACAGAGGCATGCCTGGATCTGATCCATCTTGAGGTCAGATTGCCCAGAGAGGGACAGGGAGACCTCAAATCTGGAATAGGCAAGAAATGGTGCCCCAGGAACCTTGGCTGATCAAACTCTGTGTCCTCTTTTGTTTTCTATTCATTATTTTATAATTCAGTGAAAAAAACAATCAGTTTTACACAATGTAATATGTAGACCACTTTCAGAAATACACATAGCATGCAAAACAAGATACATTTAAGTTAAAAATCATTCACCTCCATGAATAAACTCCATAGAGAAAAGATTTTACTTGCAAGCAAGCAAACCATCCAAATATTTATTAATGTTTAATTCATCCATGGTATGTCATATCTCTGTGTCCTCTCTGGTGTTAAGTACATGGATATTTGAGATTTTTGTAGGGGAAGACCACATTCTTGCATTCTCTGTACTCTCAGAAGCGAGATTGTCAAGTGAGAATTCAAAGATGATTTTAGCCCATGTGAGGACTAATACTAGTTAGTCCTCAAATGCAAAACAATTTTTAAAATTTCAAAATATTAAGGGGGTACAAATGTGTTAGGTTACATGGATTGTTTTCGTAATGATTGAGTCCTGGCTATAGGCGTGCCCGTCACCCAAATAGTGTTAATGGTACCCATTAGGTTGTTTTATTCCCCTCCCCTCCACCCCTCTCCTCCACTGAATTTTATTTCCCTTTGTGCACTTGTGTGCTCATTGGTCAGCTCCAATTTAATAGTGAGTACATGTAGTGTTTGTTTTTTCATTCTTGCAATACTTCACTTAGGAGAATGATCTCCAGTTCCATCCAAATTGTTGCAAAAGATATTACTTCATCTTTTTTTTAATGTCTGAGTAGTACTCCATTGTATACATATACCACATTCTATTAATCCACTCATGAATTGATGGGCACTTGGGTTGACTCCACATCTTTGCAATTGTGAATTGTGCTGCAATAAACATTCAAGTGCAAGTGTCTTTTTGACAAAAATGACTTCTTTTCCTTTGGGTAAATACCCAGTAGTGGAATTGCTGGATCAAATAGTAGATTTACTTTTAATTCTTTGAGGAATCTCTGTACTGCTTTCCATAGAGGTTGTACTAATTTATAGTCCCACCAACAGTGTATAAGTGTTCCTTCCTCTCTGCATCCACACCAGCGTCTATTGTTTTTGGATTTTTTAATAAAAGACATGGTAACTGGGGTAAAGTGATATACTCATTGTGGTTTTAATTTGCATTTCCCTGATGATTAGTGATGTTGAGCATTTTTTAATATTTTTTGTCTTTCTTTTGTGAAGCATTTGTTCATGTCTTTTGCCTACTTTTTAATAGGGTTGTTTGATTTTCTTGCTGATTTGCTTAACTTCTTTGTAAATTCTGATTATTAGCCCTTTATTGGGTGTGTAGCTTGCAAATATTTTCTCCCATTCTGTAGGTTGTCTGTCTGTTCTGTTGATTGTTTCCTTAGCTGTGCAGAAGCTTTTTAGTTTAATCAAATTCTACTTGTTAATTTTTGTTGTTGCCATGATTGCTACTGGGGTCTTTTTCATAAACTCTTTGCCTAGGCTGATATATAGAAGAGTTTTTCTTACCTTTTCCTCTAGAATTCTTATGGTTTCATGCCTTAGATATAAGTCTTTCTCCAGATTGACTTAATTTTTGTGAGTGGTGAGAGGTAAGGGTCCTGTTTCATTCTTCTGCATGAGTCTATCCAATTTTCCCAGCACCATTTATTGAAGCGGGCTTCTTTTCCCCAGTGTACGTTGTTGTCTGCTTTGTTAAAGATCAGTTGGTTGTAAATAAATGGTTTTATGCCTGGATTCTCTGTTCTGTTCCATTGGTCTGTGTCTCTATTTTTTGTACCAATACCATACTGTTTTGGTTACTACAGCTTTGTAGTTTGAAGTCTGGTAATGTGATTCCTCCAGATTTGTTCTTTCTGCTTAAGATTGCTTTGGCTATTTGGGCTCTTTTCTGGTTCCAAACAAAGCACAGAATTATTTTTTCTAGAAAAAAATCTTTGAAGTATGACTTTGGTAATTTGATGGGGATTGCATTGAATTTGAAAATCACTTTGGGTAGTATGGCCACGTAACAATGTCGATTCTACCAATCCATGAGCATTATACATTTTTTCATTTGTTTGTATTCTCTGCAATGTCTTTCTTCACAGTTTCATAGTTCTCCTTGTAGAGATATTTCACCTCCTTGGTTAAGTATATTCCTAGGTATTTTATTTTCTTTTTAGCTATTGCAAAATACAAAGCAACTTAAAGTTGAGTTAGGGTATAATATCTCCTATAGTCTAAGTTTATGAAGGCCAGATGCATCCCTAGTGACTATTTTCTCTGATGAGTATTCCCAAGTAGGTGTAGGTTTATTTGACAAATTCCCTGGAGATGGAGAGGTACATCTCCTATATCCCTTGTCTTTGAGAAGTGCTATTATGTACCCATCTTCCAGTTCTGGAACCACTCATATCAATCTATAATTAAGGGGCTTGGAAGCCTGCCATTTTGCATTCTATCCTTGCTAAGCAGAATGCTTCATATAGGAATTTTTGTAGTTTGGATTTCTATCCCATTGGCTCAAATTAGAAAGGGCATAGATGAATGCTTCTTAGTTTGTTGATGTAGAAATTGGCCCCCTGGTTATCTGCCTGAGGACTTTTAATGAATCTTTGGTGGATTTATTTCCAATAAGTTACTAAGGAGGGGCTTTTATTTATAGGTGACTTGGGTTACAAAATTCTCTTCTCAAGTGTCAGAAAGGCTTGGGGAGGGTGTTCTGGCTTAGGGATGCCTTATTCAAAAGTCTTCAGCTTTGGGAGAGGCGAGAAAGGGCACAGCTCCTATCTGTCCAGGATTTAACAAGATCTGACTCTGCACAGCTACTGAGATTGGATGAGAAAGAATGACTTCATGGCAGCAAGGGTGGAATTGAGAGCTGCTGATGTGCAGGTATTTTAGGTGGTTCTACCAGAGGAAGAGACTCTGCTGTGGGTCCCATGACATAAAGGATGAAGAATGCAAAGCCCAACTCCAGAGCCTGAGAGAGGCTTCAGCTATCTTTAGGTTGAGGTAGGATTCAATGACCAGGATACAGGACACAATGGTTGACGACTTCAAGGGGGAGAGAAGGCAGGCAAAGCACTGCTGTTGGCTGGCTTTGGGCAGAGTCAGCTCTCTACTTGTAAACAAATGTCATTTCTTACTGGTAAAATTATTCCCTGAGAAGCTGTTCTGTATCTTCTTGTTTTCTGCTATAGTCATCAAGGGCAACTGAAAAAATTAGGATAAGCCACAAAGATATCATTAAAAATAGTGATAATAGGATAGCTAATATTTATTGGACATGTAGTTTGTGCCTGCAAGGAAGGAGAACCTATTTTAATTTTACAGAAAAGGAAAGTAAGTATCAGAGAGGTTGATATATTTGCTCAAACTAACAAAGCTCATACCTGGTAGAGGTATTCAAAGTCGAGTCATTCTGATTCCAGAGTCTGTGTTCTTTGTAATGAAAGTGAATGTGTGTGTGTGTGTCCCCGTGTCTCTATCCTATAGGTCACTTGATAGGAAAGTTTAGAATGGGACCAAAAGCCTCCAAAGTGCTGTGAGGAGGATGAAAGCATGTTCTTCCTTGGAGAGGAATTCTTACTGGTTAGTTAATGCCCTACATGGTAATGTTGAGAGAACACAATGAATGTAGAGTCAGGAATCCCAGGGGCACCAAATATTGATGTGTGACTTTGGGCAAGTCACCTAATTTTCTGTGTCATCCTTAATTCCTGTCTTATAAAGTGAGGATAACAATATCTACTTGATCAGTCTCCTTGAGTTTTCTTAAGAATCAGCTGATGTATTGTATAGAACATCATTTTGGCAACTTTATGGAGTATTAGACGAATTACAGTTTCACCATGTTTAATCATACATGTAATATTTTGTCATTGCAAAGAAATGCATTCTCATATTAATTATTTAAAACCTACTATAAGATAATGAAGGCTTTAGACAGGAAATAATGTCTGGTGCTTTACTGTTTATTATTTGTAATTACTTAAGAATAGCTTGTGTTAGAGCAGACCTGTTTTGTTTTTTTTTAATAGGAAATTCTTATTTACAAGAGGAATTTTATTCTCTTGTTTCTAAACTGCAAGTCTTGAAATACAGTCAAAGAAGAACATGAAGAACATCCATAAAATTATTCACCCAGAGATAATCATTGTTAACATCTTGGTGTCTTGTGCCGATCTGATATCTTAGGTCCAGATAACTGCATCGGTGATTTTTATTATCAGTATTACACATAAACTCTGTTTCTAAAGTGTCCACCTGGAGGTTGAAAAAAACTGTAAAGAGATTCTAATCATTTCAATTAAAATGATTTTCTGTGGACCACAGAAACTGTTCTATAAGTTTTTGCCTTTAATTATGAGAGAGAAAAGAAAGAAAAAGAGGAAGAGGGAGGGAGATGTCCCATAACTAAGAGTTATGTTATGTCCAGAGCAAATGCCTTTGAGCATCTCCTTTCATGGCACTATTTCATTGTATTTGGTGTTTTCTAACACTGTGTATGTGTGTGTCTGCTCTTGACTGGCAGATGTGTTTAATCTAATATTAATCTATTGTTATAGAAAGCTCCCTGTCTGGAGTCAAGACAACAAGATTCTTTCAGGCTCCAAGAAGGCAGGAGCCTGTGTCTCGAATGCTGCTGTATCCTCAAGACTGAGCACAGTGCCTGGCACATGACCGGTCTTCAGTAAATATTTTGTTGATTGTATGAATGGAAGTTCCCACCACTGCCATTAATAGCTGTGTGACCTTTGGCCAATGAGTTAAACTCTCTGGATGTCTCCAGTGCCCTTCCAGTTTAAATATTTTATAATTCTAGGCTTCCTCTCCTGAGATTTTGATTCTGACACTGTGTGGTTGTTTACCTGATGACGGTTTTTCACCATTGCTAGCTTCTTACAGGTGTGAGAAACTCGCAGCTGCCTTCTCTGCACCCTTTCATCAATAGGAGATAGTTTTCCAGCTGATTAAGTTATATTCTTAGTTATCAGCCTCTCATATTAGGCATTTATGTTTGTTGAATACATTGGTTAATGAATTAATTAAAAGAGACAGTGAGCCAGAGGTGGGCCGTAACTGCAATTAGACTTCTCACCTCACTGGTTAGTGCTTGGAAACAGAGCAGTTCCAATCTGTGGGCTTCTTTAAATACACTTAGCAGTAAAACATTCCCACCATGTGCTCAAGGATTGTGGTTTCTTCATGAAAAACTATTTAACAAATGCATTGAGTTTAAAGATGCTGCTTCTTAATAGGCTCAGGGTGCTGTGCAGAACATTTGTGAACTTTATTAGCTTTTAGGCTGCGGCGGGAAGGTGGTGCTCCGAAGACCTGCTTTGGTTTCCTTTAGAAGCTCCTGGTGATTGTCTTTGCAGTGGGTGGATGTATATTACTGTTTCACTAGTGACAAAGCGCGGACGTCTTGGCCAGTTTTCCATTCTGTAGGATGTAAGAACCCTTTTCTGTGTTCTGTTTCCACTGGTTCTCAAGAAATATTCCTGGCCAAATGGTGATATCAGGGCCCTATAAAATAGTTAGTACTCTATCAGCTTTCCTGAGTAGAGACCACTTTACAAAGGGCCTCTGTCACTTAGGAATCTCTAGGCATGCCAAGAGTCCTGTGGTAATCCAGTGTGGACATGTTACAGTATACTCAAATGTTGCGTGCAAACCATTTACCTTCCCACTTGTGCTTAATTTTCTAGATTTATTTTCTACATCCCTAATATATATTTGTCAAAGGTTTTGTTTAGGAAACAAAAAACTTCTAAGGGATTTTGAAGAGAAATCTTGCTTGTGTCTATTTTTAAAACATGTAGACTTTAATCCAACAGGTCATTCTTTTGCAGGAACTTCACTTTTACATCTACGCATGAGCAGAACACAACATGAGTTGCCTCTAAATTAACCTATTGTTGGTCAATTAAATTTTGCCATTTCTTTTCTCCTATCAACTTAATTAATTTTGTTGCTTAGGGATATTTTTTAACTTTTAAATACATTACACAAGAGAAAGAATATGTTTTATTTATTTGCCTGCTTATATATTTTTGAAACAGCTTTATTGAAATATCGTTGACATACAATAACCTACACATACTTAAAGTGTACAGTTTGTGAAATTTTGACATATGCCACCATTACCACATTGAGATAACGAACATACCCATCACCCCAAAAGTTTCCTACTGCCCCTCTGTTATATCCTCCCCAGCCTCTTTAGGCAACACTGATCTGCTTTTTCTCACTGTGTGTTAGTTTGCATTTCCTAGAATTTTATGTAAATGGATTTATACAATACATATGTACTTTTTTTGGCCTGGCTTATTTCACTCAGCACAATTATTTTGATTCATCCATGTTGTAACATAAATCAGTAGTTCATTCCTTTTAATTACTGAGTAGTGTTCCATTATATGGAAGTTTGTCCATTCATCTGTTGGTGGAAATCTGAATTACTTCCAGCTTTTGGCAATACAAATAAAGCTGTCATGAACATTCCATGTGTAAGTTTCTATTTGGACATATGCTTTCATTTCTCTTGGGTAAATACCCAAGAATAGGATACTTAGATTATATGGTCCATATTTAACTTTCTAAGAAATTGCCAAACCATTTTCCAGAGTGGTTATATCATTTTCCATTCTCATTAGCAATATTACGGTTCCTCTGCATCTTCACCAAAACTTGATATCGTTAGTTCTTTTAATTTTAGCAAATTTAATAAGTCTATAATATGGTTTTAATTTGCTTTTCTCTAATGACTAATGGTGGTGAGCATTGTTTCAGGTACTTCTTTGCTATCTCTATATCTTCTTTGGTGAAATGTCTATTCAGATCTTCTGTCTACTTTATGATTGTACTGTTTGCTTTCATATTATTAAGTTTTAGGAGTTTTTTGTATGTCCTAGATAGAAGTCCTTTATCCAATATGTGCTTTACAAATATCTTCTCCTAGTCTGTGTCTTGTCTTTGGTCTCCTAACAGTGATTTAAAGAGCAGACATTCTTAATTTTGATGAAATGCAGTTTATCAATTTATTCTATTATGGATTGTGCTTGGGAGTGCTATCTAAGAAATCTTTGCCTAACCCAAGGTCAAAGGATTTCTCCTATATTTCCTTTAGATATTTTATAATTTTAAGTTTTACATTTAGTTTTATGATCCATTTTGATTTAATTTTTGTCTAAGGTGCAAGGTATAGATTGGAAGTTCCCTCTTTTTCTTTTTTTTTTTGCATATGAATATCTAATTGTTCCAGCACCGTTTGTTGACAAGGCTGTCCTTTCACCAGTGAGTTATCTTTGTTGCCAGTACCATATTGTTTTGATTACTGTAGCTTTATAATTAGTCTTAAAATCAGGTAATATTAGTTCTTCAATTTTATGCTTCTTGCCTGCTTATACTTTTTCCTATAAGAATTTCGTCCTTGGGTCTAGAGTATTTAGGGTAAGAGTGCTAATTGCAATGAAGAATAACTTTCATTTTGTAAACCAATGTTTGTAACTATTCAGAGTCAATAAGAGCATGAACAAATGGAATCGGATCCAGTTTTGAAGCCTGGTTTTTACTACTTACTAGCTTTGTGACTCTGAGCAAGTTACTTGTCATCTCAAAGTTTCAGGCTCCTCAACAGTAAGATGGGGGTGATCATATTTACCTCACAGTATTGTTTTAAGGATCAAATTTGAAAATATAAAATTTTTTATATAATTTTTGCTCAATATACATTATTTTATATTTTTAAAAATTAATGCAATAAAACTATCCTGTGCCTAGTTATGTAAGGAAGACAAAATCAAAATGTCTTTGGCATTCTCATTGTTCTTATTTTATCTTCATTTTAAACTCTTGTGAATGATTCTTATTTAGTTCCAGGAGTTAGATACAGTTTTGAGAATTGAACTTATAATTTGAACATTTTTATATATAGAAAAATGTACTAGTGTTTCTCATATATCCATGTTACGTTCAAATGGATGAGTTAAAAATATCAACAGAATGATGGCTGAATATAATTGTGTGATGGTGGGAGCATGTGGAGGCAGAGATTTGCTGTCAGCTTTGAGGCATGGAAGACTCCAGCCAAGGAAAATCCAGCTCCATGAGACAATGAATGCATGAAGGATGAATAAGGATTGTAAATCTAAATTTTTCTCTTATGGCGACTTGGGGAAGACATTGATCCATCTCTGTTGGGTCTAAGTGAGGGCATAGCTTGGATTTTCATTGAAATTTGAATTAAACAATATAAAAAACTTCACACATCACAAGAAAAAGACTAATAACTGAATTTAACAATGAATAAAGGTATGTATAGGTAGTTCACAGTTGAAGAAACCAGAACATACCATGCTGGGCACATCATATTGGCAAAGAGTAGAAAGGCTGACATCATCAAATACTGGCAAGAATGTTGGTTAAAGGAACTAATATGTGGCTGGTGGAACTGTAAATTGGTAAAATTATTTTTGAAAGTTATTTGGCAATATGTAATACAATTGAATGTGTATAAACCCTAAGATCCGACACTTCCTTTTCTTGGTATCTGCTCTAGAGAAATTCTCACACATGTGCACAGAAAGACATGTGCAAAGATACACACTGCAACCCCATTTGTGGTAGTGAAGAATTGAAAACAACTTAATTTCTCTCTTCTCTCTCTCTCCTTATTTTCTGAACCAGGGCACTTTACCCCTAAAGGTATTTTTTTTAACTGGAGTTCTAAAGCAGTTAGAGGAAAATGTTAACGTGTTTTATTTGGGGCACATGTAGGACTATTACTTTCTGTACTTCTCTGTATATATGAGATGTTAAAAATTGAAAGCAAATGTGGACATTTTTTAAAAAAGCATGACTTTTGTTTGTACTTCATTTTCTTTCCTTTCTTCTTTACAACCTTCTTTTATAATAATTCCTCACCTTAAGACCAAGCATCCTTTCCATTTTGTGTCTTGTTTGATTTAAATCTATGATATGTCTTTGGCTTCTTTCCTCACATATCTCCGAGGTACCTATTTTGTATTCAGAGTTTCTTTAGACATCTCCTTGCCTCTAGTGACCTCCATTCAATATCACATTAAACTTTCTGGGCCTAAGTCATCAGTTATTTCCCAGCTTTTTTGATTTTAGTTGGAGTTTGGATTGACAATTGGAACTTCCGTATTTCATGGCTTGTTTTCTTAGTATTGCTCCACCTGCCTGTCTTGGTATGTAAGACATTCATATATAAGGAGGAATGTTTGTTTTAGTGTATGACAGACACTTAGAACGCAGATTAGGTCATGCACTTGTAGTTGCGCATTTCCAAAGCATGTAGCCAACAATTCTTAATCTTCAAAACAGAGACTTGGGGTGCTCCCTCAGTCTGCCTGTTTATACGGTATTTTTAGCCGCTGGAATGGCCTCTCTGCTCATGTCAAACTCACTTTGCATGTACGTATTTCAAGTTCCCTATTTTCTTTCATCTTCTTCTTCTTTGGTAAACAGACGACTCAGAAACTTCCTCTGCCTGATCTCTGTATGACATACTGCAAATTTAGCTCAGATCCCCGCTGGCTGTGTGTGTCTTTGGCTATTCATAGAAAGGGAGTGTTTACCTTCCTTCCTTTTGGAGAAACTCCGGTCTTCTCACTTCTCATGTGTCTGAATCTGTTTTTAAAGGGCTATTTGGAATTAGAGTTGCTGGGTGATGAAAGAAGATCTTTGTTTTTGTGATACTTGGACAATCTTTAAAAACTATGCTGATGAGCCACTTCTGGTGTGTGTTAATCTTACTATACTTGCTTTTTGGGTGTTTTCCCTTCTTGTATTCATGGATGCTGTAAAGACCTATGTAACTATTCAACTGTTGGTCATCACAGAGACCACTTGGGCAGAAGATGGAAATGAATGCAAACAATGCAGAGTGCTTAGCTCATCCTCTATGGCTTAATCCTCCTCTGATCTTGCCCTGATTCTGGATTCCAATTTTGATCCAGAAACTACCCCTAAATCAGCCTGTAAGATAAAGGATAGGCTCCGAGACTCACCTGAAATCTGTCCAAGGGCTTCCAAGGTTCCCAGATAAGCTGGAGCCAGTAGGGCCTCCAGGGAGTCCTGGGCAATATGTATTAAACATTTATTCCTCAATTCAGAAGAGATTTTTTTCGTGTCACTTTAGACTTCCTGTCCAGATCAGTTCAGAACTGGTGGATTTGGGGAAAGTATTCACTAAGACACTTGTCTCATTGCATTTAGTATCATAAATCATTTAACATCGTAAATACCACTATTTACCACTTCTCTGTTATTGTTTTTATTCTGATGTCCTAAATTTGGAAACTGGTAACTGGATTGTAAGTTTCTTTAGAGTGAAAGGACTGGCTATTTTAAATTTTGTGTCTCCCTAATATCTACCACAATGTCTGGCATATAATAGATTCTAAATAAATGTCTATGTCTAGAAAATATGGCAGAATAGACAGTTGTAAAACATATTCCGAAGTCACTGCACTTATTTCTCCTTTCTCCTATCCTTCCTTTGTTGCTCTTCCAGTTTTCATCCCTCTTAGGCCAACGTTTCGGATGATTTGTAGCATCATATTTTGGTATTGCTTCCCATAATACTTCCTTCGTATCTCTTCCCCTAAATTTTGTTTGTTTTTTAAAAATAGTGTTTTTTCCCCCTTAAGCTTTGTCCCTCATGTCTTCAGTTATTTTAAACATTATGCCTGATCTCCATCTGATTCTTCTGTTATCTTAAGTTCTTGCTGGTTGTTGTGTCTGCTAACTCTAGCTTATGGAGAATTGTTTCCACATGAGTGTTGTAGCTCAGGCTTGCGAGTTCATTTTCACTGGAGATTTAATCTGTGGGTGTCCCAGCTTGCCTGGATTGAGGGCACGTATCTCCAGAAAAGTTTTCTTTCTACTTCTAGGCACCCAAGAGGAATCATTGCTCTAGAACTGATTTTTATGCCTGTTTTCAGCTTGAAAGTTCCTGGCTTACACAGGTTTTATAAATTCAAAACTCCAAGCCAGAAGAGGGCAGACTCTAGGGATGCAAATGCTCAGTGGAGATAGTTTTATTCCCCCACCAAGAGCCCAGGACAAGGCATCTGTTTGCCATCTGCCTATGGCAGTGTTTGGCTTTTTTTCAAGCCCATGATTTCACTTTAGGAGTCTTTCTTCAAGACTACTTCCAGGGTCTTTCTTTGTGTGAAGGTCTCAGTCCCAGTTCTCTATCTCACCTCCCGTCCCCTGGCAAGTGCTAAGTTCCAAGCACTGTAAGTCCTAAGCAGTGTAAGTGCTTGTGCTTCCAGCTTTGGTTCTCTGTTTACTCTCCATTTTTGGCCCCTTTCTATTTAATTTCTTATAAACTCATTTAAAAGAATGTTTACTGTATGTTGTCACATTTCCCCCAGGATTTCTTAGGGATTATAGTGGAAAGGCTCTTAGACTATCAAGGCAACTTCTAAGATGATGTTCTTGTTTTCATTTTTATAAAGGAAAAAGTTTCAGGTTCAGAACTGGGACACCTAATTCTTTGACATCAATTTTCTGTATTAGGCAAATCATACAAGCTACTGAGGGCTCAGATTCCTTATCTTTTAAATGATGATAATAGGACTTAAGAACACAGTTGTAAAGGTGTGTTTTCCCTGATATGGATGCTATGAAATCAAGTAGTAAAATACATGAGGCAGTATTTTGAAAAAAATAATAAATAAAAGCACTCCATACTTACCAGGTAGATTTGTTTCTTCTTCTACTAGACACCCTAAGGATGTCATTGGCTTTGAACTCAATTTTGCTGATATTCTTACTAGGATTTTCTAGAGCCTTCACCCTTCTTCTCCCATTGCATCTCCTGCTCCGTTAGTTTACCTTATGACAAAGTATTGTGCCCTTGTACTTAGGCAGAGAGGATGTACTGCAACCTCTGGGCTGATTTTACCAAATTGAGCATGGTGATTACTATGGCTACGTCATTCACCCCTTAACTTACTCCTTAACTTGTTATATGGTTCTGCTGCTTTGGAGAACTAAATGACTGCTGCCCGAACACAGGTCTTCTCTTCAGTTACCTGTCTGCGCCATGTCACTGAAGGAGAGTATTAATTGGCTTAGTTTTCCTGGAAGCTACCAGGACATATTAACAGGAACATTGGGATTTATGATCAAGAAGTTTTATAATATGATCTCATAGAACACACCCTTTTTATGTTATAGAAATTTTGGATTGAACAAGCTGTGTCGTAAAAGGGGGCACAGAATCAGCAAAACCAGCCATGTAATAACAGGCCAACCAGAGTTGCAAGGCAGGGAGGGATGTTAGAGTTTTCTTCTTTTTTTATTTGAGGCCAAGGCCTTAAACAGAGCATGGACTTTTGCTTCAGGTCAAATGAAGTCATGATTCAGACTGGAATAGTCCCTGTTTAAATCGCTTAGGCAAGATTTAATTTATTGAACTAAATCCTGGAACTAATTCAATCCCCAGAAGAACATATAATTATATAACTTTCATCCAAAATCTCAAGAGAAATTTTTAAGTAGATATAGTGAGAATTCAAAGGGAATATGAGGCTAAAATAGAAAATGCTTGTAGGGATATGAGTAGAAGAAATAGAAAACATTTGTGAAAGTCTGATCTTAGTCTTTTGTATAGTTCATTGCACAATTCAATACACTTGATTCTCAAATAAGCAAACATTTTCAAATATTGAATCTTTTTTTTTCAAATATTGAATGTTTATTTTCAAAGATAGGGTGATATAGCTATAATAGGGTCGATCATGGCCTTATAACTTACTGAATTTTCCAATACATATCATTATTTTTTAGTTGCATGACTTCTGTTAAATTTTTCCACTCATCCATATTAATTGCCTGCAGCCATACACAGGCAACGTAAGTTTCCAGCTAATTCTAACTCCTCCTTTTATCCACTTAATGCTAGTTCATCCCTTCATAAAACCTATTCACCAGACATTCTAACAAATAGACTGATTTGAAGATCAATTCTTGTCATGTCCCCTGCCTGCCATCTGTTTTAGATATTAGTGAGTCATGAAATGCCTGAAAGCAATAGTGTGAGCGAGTCAGAGGAAGAGGCAGAGGGCCTGGACCATCAGAAAATAGAATAATATCCTCAGGCTGATCAAGGGTTGTTAGGTTGATTGTATAATCAAGATAACAGGAATGATGATTAAAATCAACAGCGAATCCAAAAATCTCAAAACTAACATGCATGTTAGTTTTAGGAGAAACCTTAAAGACGTAGCATACAGGCTTTGGTCCCTGTTGCTACGGAGTAGTCGGTGAGAGTTTGTGGAAGAGGCCACACACGTAAACTAGTTCAATTCAGCCAATTATGCTGAGCACCTAGTATGCTACTACTATGGGGAAAGAGGACTAAGAGTTGTTCTTTACTCAAGGGCGTTTTCAGTCTTGGAGGGAAGATATCGTACAACTCTCTCTGCTGGTGACATAATGGCTATGCGTGGAGCACGGCTGTGTGCACTTGCCTCCTGCTTGCCTAGGGCTTTATTTATTTACATTATCTTGGTTCCTCTTATCAGTCCTCTAAGGTAGATATTATTATCTCCAGTTTATAGATTAGGAAGCAATATTTTTGCCTCTCATGTTACCATGTTGCCTCTTAGCACAGTATGTTAAATGCCTTGCCAAGGACGCAGACTGGAGTCTGACAGGTCAAGGTCCTATCTTGGCTCTGCTATCTATCTGGGGACTTGAGGAAATTTCTGAACTTACTTGAGCCACAGAGTCTTCTCATCTATAAAAGAAAGATGGTAATATCTACCTCAGCTCTCAGCTTAAATGTCAGCATCCCCAGAAAGTCCTTACCTGACCACTCTTATTCCCATCTCCCCAATCTCTTAATCCCATACCCTGTTTTAATTTTGTCATAGCCTGTATCATCATCTAAAGTGATTCGTGTGTCATCTATTTACCTGACTATTGTCAGCCTCCCACCTGAATATAAATTGCAGTCTCAGAATTTGGTTCCTGACACAGAGTAGGCATTCAGTAAGTATTGCACGAATGCACAGTAGTCTAGGCAATAGCTAATGAGGATTGAAATGAGAAAATGACTATACTGATGTTTAATGTCCTCGTGAACCATTCCACTATGTTCCCTTAGAAAGAAAATAAATCAGTGAAAGCTTTGACCTGTGTTACTAAGACAGGTTAGAGGGGTTTGAACCCGTTTTATTTTATTTTACCATACTGAAGGTTTAAAAATATTGTAAATTGAAATTCATCATTCAATGCATGATAGTCCATCCTTGACCTGAGCTGGGCTTCAGTAAAAGGAGCAGGTAGGCAAATACTATGCACAGACAGAGCATGGATTCCTTTGTGAGTGTGACTGTAGGGCATGCTGAGTGAAAATGCATAACCAGAACTCACCTGGGTAGGTGTTTGGCCTTCACGCTCTTCTACAAGCATCAACCTCAGAGTGAATGACACATCTTACTATGTATGTCTACAAAAGGCACCTCCAGCCGCCACTGACTTGTTGTATATCTTTGACATTGTTTGTTTTAGGATTCTGAGAAACGAACTCCCCTTCATGTGGCCGCGTTTCTGGGAGATGCAGAGATCATTGAACTCCTGATTCTCTCAGGTAAATAACCCCTGTACTCAAAAGACAACTGCAAATAAAAGTTTAAATGACCGGTTTACTGGGTTGACTACTATAATGAACCCAAACAAAATTCCTTATGATGTTAGTGGAAATTTACTTGACGAGTGATATTATCTGTACACGAAGGGCAATACAAGTTGTTCTTATTGAAAAATGACTTCTCCAGTAAAATTTTTATATTGCTTTGAAAGTCTGATTCCTGGATATCTAGTCAGGCCCAGCATTGTGGACAAATTCAGTACATTTGGATATCTTTTGATTTTTTTTTTTAATTATAGAAAAATAAAAGGAAAGAAAACTAGTTTAAAGTCTACATGAACACACCCTGCCACACACTATATACAGTGTATGTGTATACACACTTTATAGATGTACACATATATACTATATATACTATATAATGTGTATATACCATATATGCTATATATACATATACTACATATATGCTATATAAATATACATTTAGTTTATATACTCAGTGAGTATATTTATATATATTTAAATTGGACAGCAAAACAATACTGTGTTTTGCTTATGGATACATGACAATGAATATTTAATAAAAATATAAAAACATGGACAGTAAGGAACCACATCAATTCCTGACCTCTGAGTAGGTAGGTTGAGTGAGAAATGTCTTCAGGGAAGGACATAAAAGAAACTACTATAACTCTCTAAAATATTTTATGTTTAAAAAATTGGAAGATAGCAAAGCAAACATGTTAACTCTGGCTTGTGTGTACACTGGTGTTTGTGATATTACTCTCTTTATTTTTCTGTGTATTTTAAGTATTTCATCAGGTTTAAAAATGCCAATGCTTTTTCATTTTTGGAAACCGGTACACTCAGTACATCTCACCGAACAGGTTTCCAAAACCATTATGTGCCTTCTCCCTTGAGTGTTTGCTCAACAAACCCTGTGATGAATCTGAGCATGTGCAGGTGTCTCACTGTAGCTGGTTTGCAGACAGGCTGCCTTTCTTCCTCCTCTTTTTGTTATGGGAGATTAAAATCTAGAGGAAATGCCTCTGCCCACGGACTAGGCAAAAGCCTTGTAATAAGGTTTTGCCTTTGTTTACGTAGTGAAGAATTCCAAAATAAGCTATATAAAGGTAGGAGCTGATACATGTATTCAAGCAGATGTGGAGAACATGATGGAAAAGAAACAAGAATTGTGCTGTGATACACAGGGAAGATTCACATTGCCCTTATTTTTGTTGTGTCCATGTTCTTGAGGTGGGTTTCCCCAGGAAACAAGTATTCTGGGCCTCAAAACATGCGTGCCCTGTGCTCCTGACAGGAGCTAACACGTGGAGCTTAGGTTGGATTTCATGTGGCATTCCTTGCACTGTTGAGAACAAGCCTTTCTTCCTTCTGACAAATCTAAAGATGTTCCAGGGCTGTCTTCCAAGCAAACGTGTATTGTTTGGTGTTGGCACAGACTGTGGCTAAGAGCCAGCACACACCTGGCCAGTTGCCTGTGAAATTTGGCCCATGGAAGATTGTAGACAGAATCAGTGGAGGTGTAACATAAAGAATTTTGTATTATCAGAGTCCAGGTAAAGCAAAACAAACAAACAAATAAATTTTTTTTCTTTTTCTTTTTCCTTTTTTTTAATTTCAGCATATTATGGGGGTACAACTGTTTAGGTTACATATATTGCCCTTGCCCCACCCGAGTCAGAGCTTCAAGCGTGTCCATCCCCCAGACGGTGCGCACCACACCCATTACATGTGTATATACCTGTCCCCTCCTCCCCCCTCCCATCTGCCCGACACCCAGTGAATGTTATTACTATATGTGCACTTAAGTGTTGATCAGTTAAAACCAATTTGATGGTGAGTACATGTGGTGCTTGTTTTTCCATTCTTGTGATACTTCGCTTAGTAGAATGGGTTTCAGTTCTATCCAGGATAATATAAGAGGTGCTCTATTACCATTGTTAAAATCTTGTGGTATGACACCTAATGGTCCCAACCAGCTATACTCACTACTTAAACATTCTCCTAAGAGACCTCTCAGAGTCTCAGAGGAATGTTTGTTTCACAAATGTGCAAATTCAAAACTTTATCTTTGATTCCAACTTTATGGTGTTCTTGTTTTTTTTACATCTGAGAGTGAAGGTTTTTATTCTGTAGCATGGAGTTGACCCATCTTTTTTTTCAGACATCTGGGGCCAGTGATAGTTTGAGAAACTTGGTTTCATATCACCTTCACGTGGGCATAGAATGCACCAACCTGTCTTTAATTTTGGCTGAGTGAGTAGAGCTGGGAGAAGCTGTTGCGCATATCTTGAGCTATACACCTGTTTGGTCTTGGAATTACTGAGATGTTAATCTCCCCAGTGTAATTTTGGTTCAGCTTGTGGTGGAATTTTTCCTCCTCCCTCCCATCAAATTAGGAAGACCGAAGGCATGGGAGAGCATTGGGAAAGTTTTTTTTTTTCAACTGTGGAAGCAGAAGCAAACTCTTGTAATTCACATGGCTTTTATTTTCCTCGAAAGATCCTCTTTATTCAATTCTTATATTATTTTCCTAATATTGCAAGAACACGATGATTTCATCTCTGAGCGTGCATCTGGCAGCTGACCCTTTAGCAAATCCAACCAAACTGTTTTCCAATTTAATAATGAATGAGGTGCTAACGATTCCCATGTTGGACAAATAATTTGGCCTTGCCCAAACAACGCATTACAGCTGTATTCTCCATTGTTATATTAACTTGCAGAGCATGGTGTAACCCAAGCCCGCTAAATTCCTACTGACATCTCCTGTTAACCAGGTGGTTGGAAACCTGAATGCTTCTGAGCAGCTGGGGAGGACAAGGTCTTGGGGAAGAATTCGGGCCTTGCAAATTTCACCTTCTTATAACTGCCAGTCCAGATTCTGGCGTTGTTTCTCACACGACTCTACCTTCTGTGTGGGAACTGGCTGAGTCAGGATTAAGGCAAAGAGAAGGTCAGAGACGTCAGTGAGAGCCAATCAGTGCCTAAGAGTTAAGAGACTAGGATTGAGATACACAAAGCAGAACAGACAGAAAATTGACCACAGTAGAAATACCCTATAGAGAACGCTCTTGAGGATGAGCAAGGATTATAGGGTCATGGGTTGATGGAAGAAAACTGGAAGTGCTCACCCTCACATATGGAGTGTTTGTGAGGTATAACTGCTAAATAAAATTTATTAGAGTTTATGCCACCAAACAAGTGGTAGTCCTACAAAATTATTTATAATGTTTCAAAATGTGTTCAGCACTCTCAATAAAAATTATCTCCAGAGCAAATATTCATCCTTTGAGGATGGATTTGATATTTTCTATCTGGTGAAATAGGGGTGATTAAACAAGGCAATGCTGATTTTGGCTCACGAATTATAAAGTAGTGAGCCATTTTCTGGTGGGTAAACTGGCCCTAAATTTAGGCAACTCCAAGGGGAGTTTTTAAACTGTTTTGAGCAATTGCCACATACATGGAATTATCATACACTCTTCCAAGGTAATTGCTTTGCAGAACAGAGCTCCTGTGTAATAAGCTTTGGTTTAAAAAAATTCAGTAGCTAGCTGATCTCATTGTAGTATAATCATATTTCATACGATCTTTCTTTTATGCCTATTTCAACAATTAAAAGCCGGACTTTGGATAAACGAGGCTTAAGAACTGATTATTATTATTTTTTTTGGCCTGTAAAATTTTTCAGTCTCTGTCTGCCTTTATCTAGCACTTCTTTTTTCCTTTGTTCTGCTTCTTCCTTTGTGACAAGGCTTAGGGAACAGAAATATTGCCTCTGGAAAAGATGCTCAGAGCTCCCTTTACTCCTGATCTCTATGAGAATAAAATGAAGAGGTAATAGGAATAAGGATGAAGAATATCCTTATCTGTAATCAGAATTTGAACCTGATAATCTTTGGTTGGGCCTTTGTTTCTGAAGAATCAGCAGGGCCTAGGCTAGGGCTTATTTTCATGTTTAAACTTTAAAATGTCCTTGGGTAAAAAAGCATTTGGCTTTAAATCATTAGACATGCATACTGTGTCCTTGGGTGCACAATGGTGCCTGACAGGCAGGTAAATAACGTGAGGCTTCCTTTAGAAAAATCAGCTATAAATATTCAATTCAGAGCCAGAACCATCTGACATCTCCCTCTGACATGTAAACAAGACTCTCGAAAGTGTTCAGAGGAAGAGGATGAGGAAGCCAGCAGCAGGAGATGACACTGATGAAATGCTTCTTGGGTCTCCCTTCAGATAACTCTGCTTTCGTCATAATAACTTTTGTTATAGGGGAGAGGAGGTTTTCCCGGCAGCTGCCTATTCAACCTCCTTGAGAAGGATGGAGGAATGGAGGACTTAACAATAACTGAAAGGAGCCATTTTCTGAATTTCTAATTATCTTTGAATTTTCCAAGTGACTGTGAAGCTACACATGAACAATGCTGGTGCGGTTACGTGCCAGGTGTGTGTTGCTCTATGATGCCCAGCACACATGGGGGCATTTTTCTCCTTGAAAGAATTTTCATATTGAAAGCCACATTTGGATCTACATAAAACTAAGAATCCTCAGAATATAGTATATAAATAATAATAGTAATAGTAATATAAGTGTATACATATAAATAAGAAAAAACAACAATAGAAAAATGGGGGAAATAGGCAAAGAGTATGAACAAGTAATTCTCAGAAAATGAATTACAAATGGCCAGTAAACAAACATATTAGAAGATGCCCAACTTCATTATTAAACCGGAAAATACAAAAACGAGATGCTGGATTTTTTCCAATCAGATTTGCAATATTTATTTATTTTTAAGATAGCTTTATTGAGGTACAATTGATATACAATAAATTGCACATATTTAATGTATACGATTTGATGAGTTTGAACATATACGTACAGCTGTGAAACGTCTCTATCACCTCCAGAAGTTTCCTTATGTCCCTTTCATTTTTGTTATTTTAGGTTTGTGTGTGGGGTAAGAACACTTAACATGAGGTCCACCCTCTTAATAAATTTTTAAGTGCATAATATAATTTTACTGACTCAGATTTGCAATATTTAAAATGTCTGATAATATATCAAGTGTTGATGGGGATGCGGGGAAACTAAGCAATCTTATACCCTGTGAGTGTGGAAATTGGCACACTTAGGAGAGTGGAGAGTACCCACTGAAAACAAATGTGTGCATTACCTATGACATATAAGTCCATTTTAAATTATCTATTCCAGACAAATATTTGCATTAGAAGTCATTTTATGGATGTTTGTTATTTGAATGTTATTTTAATAGTGAAATATTGGAAATAACTGAAATACCCATCAATAGAAGGAATGTCTAAATAGTATGGTATATTTATGTTGGAATACATGTAGCAATTAAAAGGAATGAACTCATTCTGTAAGTAACAACATGGATAGACATAAAAAATATATTGTTGGCCAGGTACAGTGGTTCACGCCTATAATCCTAGCATTTTGGGAGGCCAAGGTAGGAGGATAACTTGAAGTCAGGAGTTTGAGTCCAGCCTAAGCAAGAGTGAGACCCCATCTTTACAAAAAAATAGAAAAATTAGTTGGGTGTGGTGGCACATGCCTGTAGTCTCAGCTACTTGGGAGGCTGAGGCGGAAGGATCACTTGAGCCCAGGAGTTTGAGGCTGCAGTGAACTATGGTGACGCCACCGTATTCTATCCCAGGCAACAGAGCAAGACCCTGTCTCCATAAAAAAAAGTATATTGTTGAGTGGAACAAGGAAATTCAGAATTCAGAATGTTAGTACAATATAATACAATTTATGGAAAAACATACTTATTATATATTTTAAAAATTGTGTAATTTTTAAATATACAAAAAAGAGTATTATATTGACCACCCAGCTTAATTCTCTAGATTTTCTATGGGTACACATATTTACACATGAAGATACAAAAGCAACTAGAAGCTTACATACCGAACTTAGAGTAGTGATTAACCATAGAGAGGGAAAGTCCAGCGTTGGGGGAGATACTCAAGCAGACAGTAGCTACATCCATTAATGATCCATTTTTTAAAAGAAGAATACATTCATATATTACTTGTATGACCAAAACGTTAACTAAAATAGGTTTATTGCTGCTCATTTATTTAGATAGACAAATTTTCATAGCTTCAATCCATATCAGTTTAGTTGAAGAGTTATTGCCGGATATCACTTTCAACCAGGAAGCGTCTTTCAGATAGCAACTATTAGTTTAGGTCTGCCCTGTGCTTAGATCATGCCAATGGCACGTGCTTCCCAGTCTCTATTCCTTAATTCCTGACTGTGCTCCCATAATGGTTAGCAAATAGTATTATCGTTAATGATCTCAGGGCTTTTGTGGTATGTCGTTCTAGGCTGTTCAATGTTTTTACAAAAATGGGATCATTCTGTGAGTAATGTTTGAGTATTTACTTTTTTCACTTAACAATAGTTTGTGAATATCTCTCCTGTTTGTTAAGCATTCTTATAAAACATCATGGCTGCATTGTATGGCTATACAGTAAATTATTTAACCAACTCTTCTTTGTCTAACATCAAAGTTGTTTTTAGTATTTTACTTTTATGACCAACCTTTCATAAAACATCCTTGAAGATTAGTCTTTACATTCACCCAAAGTTATTTCCTTTAGGAACATGTTATAGAGCATTCTAATGCACACACAGAAAACAGAAATGGGTCGTGTGTATAACAGAGAGTGAGGGGAGGGAGAGAGGAGAAGGAGCAAGGAGAAGAAAGAGAGCAAGATCGAAGGTTGGACTGGGATTTGCAGTGGCGAAAGCAGGTGGCCGCAGGTCTGGGTCTGGGTGTGTACCACACACATTACATACACCCTCCCTCTTCAGGATCCCAGTGGTCTGGCTGGTGAGGGAGCCCTGGGATGAGATGCTCAGGCTCAAAATGTGGTGATAATAAAATGGCACTTAGAGAGACAGCAAAAGATGCCCTAGAATTCTCGAGCTCTCCCACGTATGCGCAGGCATGGACTTCAGTGTTACTGTGCCTCCGTTCTGTAGCTGGGATCACTGTAGTGGTTGTGGAGAGAGGAAAGCATGAGAAAATAACTGTACGACCAGCAAGTGACTCATCATTAACTTGAATTTATTTTTTTTAACTTCAGACTGTATGACTAAGGTCATCTACAGATCGAACAGCTGTTCTTGCTCCCATTCTCTTACTCTCACCTGGAGTACAGTTTAGGGAAATCCTGGAAGACGCTGTGTGGCTGGGCCACTTTATCTATGGGAAGGATAGGGAACGTTATTTTTCTATCAAAGGCCACTAACCCCAAAGAAAAATAGTATAACAAAAAGCACCTTAGTCCCCACCCCCACCTCCACTCTGCTGTTTTTATTAAGAAACATAAAACTTCAAATGCACTAGCTTTCTTAAAAACATTTTTTTTAGAAACTATTTCAAACATACAGAAAATTATGGAGAATAATATAATGAAAAGCCATGTGCCTTCTACCAAGTTTTAAGAAATCTTAACATTTTGCCATATTTGCATTATATCTTTTTTCTAAAGGAAATAAAACATTGAAGACACCTTTGCAGCCATTTGGGTTCTCTTATTTCATCTCTTTTCACACTCCTCCCTCCCTAGAAGCAACCACCGTCCAGAATTGGCATCTATTCTCTTTAGCCATGTATTTTACTTTCATTTCATATCTATGCATCCATAAACAACACATAGAAATATAACTGGTGTTATGCCTTAGGTATAATTCTGTAACTTGATTTATTCATTCAGTGTTATGATTTTGAAGTACATCTGTTTATATATAGAACTTCAATCTGCTGTTTATTTCCTTGACAGTGTAGAATTCCATTGTACAATTATGCTATGATCTATTTATCCCTTTTCCTCTTGATCAACATTCAGGATTCCAATTTCTTGTTGTTACAAACATGCTGTAGTGAACATTTTTATACATGTGTGAATTTCTCCAGGGTATACGATTGGGGTGGAGTTGCTAGGTGGCAGGGCATGCATGCCATCAATTTTATTAGGTAATGCCACATTGTTTCCCAAAGGGGGTTGTATCAATTCACACTTCTGCCAGCTGTACATTAAGTCTTCCTGTTGCTAACTCTTGGCATTGTCACACTTTATCATTTTCACCAATTTGATGGATGTGAAATGGTATGTTAATGTTGCTTTCATTTGCTTCTCCCTGATGAATTATGAGAAGTATCTCTACATGTGTGTTTTGCCATTAGGGTTTCTTCTTGCATTCACTTTTTGAGTTTACAAAAAATCTAAAGCACACAATTTAGTCTCTGCTAAAGACTATGAATGATAAATGTGAACCCAGCCCTCCTGACTCATGAAGTCTGAATGATGTTTGTGACATGAGAGCCAAACAAACAGCTCCCAAATAAGTAACAAACATGCATTGGGTGACCAGAGAGATACGCAGTCGAATCTACCACACAATGTGGTCATATGTATTTATGACCCTAGAAAAGTCCTGACAACAAAGTGGGTAAATTTAGAAGGGTTTAATAGCTTCAGAATGTTGGAAGAGGAAATACTAGGACCTGAAGGGATCAGCGCTGTTTGTTTCTAAACCAAAAAGGTGGGTTTTGTGACCAGCACTGCGCACTCTGTTGGGAACTAAGACTTAGGAGGGGAAATCTAAAATTTGTTTGTGCTAGTGGCAATTTTCTTTTAAAATTCGCCCATTTTGCTGTTCTTAATCATGTCTGGGTTTCCTTCTCCCCAGCATTTTCTAGCACTTGAGTCTCCCTTGCTCTTCAAAAGATACTTGTTTATACATTCTCTAGATGACGGTTCTTCGTGTTCTTAAATCTCTGTATTTGACTTCCTCTTGCTCTGTAGGGCAAGGACCATGCCTTGAATTCACTCCCTTTGAAAATTTGAGTCACAGATTTAGAGGTGAATGAGACATTCTAGATGATTTGGAAATAAGAGCTGCTAATATTTTCCTAGTGCTTTGCCATTTACAAAGCACCTTCAAATTCATTTAATTCTCCCAAGCACCCCATGAAGTGGGTAGAGAAGTACTGTTATTGTTGTTGTTAGCCTCATTTTACAGATTAGTGGCTTTTGGTTACTGGGCCAATGGTGCTGAAATCAGAACTCAAATCTGGATTTTCTGACTATGAATCCTACTCACCTTCCATGACTGTGTTCATTTTACCCCAGGACATTTAGCCCACAGCTTCCTGCTACTAGGGCTGGAGATGCCTGCTGCCGTTGCGTACTTAAACTGATTTTATTATAGTCTTCATTGAGGTAAGGGGCTTGAACCCTTTCAGGCAAATTGGACTTAGCAGAATTGGGATTAAACAAATTTAACATTGGTAAATTAAGCAACAATTCATCAGTGGCTCTCAACCTTAACAGCATATTGTAATAACCTCTGAGGAGCTTTTAAAACATACACGTGCCTGACCCCGTCTTAAACCAAAGAAACCAGAGTGGTGGCTGAAGGGGAGGCATTCTATCTCTTGGTTTTATGGATTACACTTTTGTTTTCTATGATTAATACTCTTGCATTTCTTCTTCTTCAGTTAAAGAAAAAAATAGTGTAAGTTCTATGATTTGTCACTTCTTTTTAGCCAGTGCCTTAAACTAAACTTCCAGCTCACTCTTACCCTTGAAAGTCTGCTGCCTTTTTTTAGAGGTATCTATTTTTTTAGCTGTCTGCTGGCCTTGGCCTCACCAAGATTACTCAGCCTCTACTTCCACCTGACTCACTTTCTCAGTGCTTGCCCCCGAGGCGCCTCCGCCTCTGCCTTACTTTCTAATTTCTTTGATTTGTCCTTCTACCCTTCACCCTTCCTCCTCGTGAGCTTCCTTCCTCTTTGTCCTAGGACTAAAATAGGCTTCCCTAATTGCATTTACAAAGATACCATATATATTTTATCCTCTTCCCTTTTTGCAGCCCTTTTATAAAACATTCCATCTCTGACCAGAAGACTGACCAAAACTCTGAACCCCTCAAAAGGAAGCTTGTGTTGGGTGTTGTAGCGGCTTAGATGCAGACTTGGTGGGCTTGTGCTCGTGATGGCGAATTGGGAGGGTGTCGTGGAAGGAGGCGTACTCTGCTTCTGTGAATCCGCTCACAGGGAGCATCTGTCCCATGGTGGTGGCGTGGCTTCATAGAGTAGAGCAGGAGGCACATCTCTGAGTGGGAGCTGGTTTTGGCTCATGCGTGAGCCTGTGCACCCACCCCATTAGCTTGAGAGAGCCATGAACAACTTACATAGGCTTCATATCTTGTCTGTCCAAAATCTTCTTTCTCCAGAGATAACTGGTTAGTCCTAGAGAAATAATTGGGGTTCTAGATAAAACAGATTTATGCTGGTCCCCTTAGCCCAGATTAAATCTTATCAGAACATGACTAATACAAAGAAAAACAAAGCTGGTGGTTATATCCAGCAAATGGGAACAAAATACAGCATTTGACTTAGTGTCAGCAGAACTTCGCTTGACTCCATTATGCCTCTAACTTGTGCTGTTTGGTTCCAGGAGCTCGTGTCAATGCCAAGGACAACATGTGGCTGACCCCACTGCACCGGGCTGTTGCTTCCAGAAGTGAAGTGAGTGATTACCTTATTTAATCTAATACCTACTGTCCCCAGAAAAAGAATTCTTGCCAGTGAATTTAAGGATCCTTACTGGTGAGCAGAGGGCTTCTACATCTAATGTTAGAAGGTTACCAAAAATGAATAGCTGTTTATTTGAACATGTCTTGCATGCCAGACACGGTGTTGGGAGGATGTCTGGGGTAGTTCAAAATGGACAGCATGATTCTTGACTTCACTGTGTTCTCCATCTGGAGGGGAGGGAAACCAGAAGCAGATCAGTACAATATCAACATGGAATAGGAGGAGGAAGCAACTAAATGCCTGCTTGAATACAGGAAGTCTTCCAAGAAGAGGTGTCAGTTGAGCTGATCCTTAAAGGATGAGTAGGGACTTATCAGGCCAGGAGGAAAGAGGATGAGGAGGGCGCTAAACATGCCAGAGGACAAAGAGTCATGGAAGTGAATGAATAGGGGGTTGAGGTATAACTCGGGGTATAACGGAAGGTAAGTCTAGTAGTAGAGGCTGGGCCAGATGGCAGAGGGCCTGGTATCCTCTGAGCAGTGGGGAATGGTCAGAGCAGAGGACTGATATGCTCAGATGTATGTTTCGGAAAGACCACTGTGGTAGCAGCATGGAAAGCGGCTAGAGAGGGTGGGATTTCAGGTAGGGGTGCCAGTGTGGAGTCAAAGAGGCCTGAACCAGCTGGGATGAAGGCACAGAAAGGAATCATTGATTTGAGACGTAATTAGAAGTGAACCTGACAGGATTTGATAACTTGTGAGAGTGAGGTGGATTAATGGTGATGCTGGTTACCTGAAAAGGCATAGAGCAGGGGAGCAATGTTGGGAGTTGGTTCTGTTTGAGCAAACCAAGTTTGGCAACATGTCCCTGGAGTGCAAGCTCCATGAAGGTGGGAATCTGTGTTTTGTACCTTGATGTATCCCAAGCCTGGTACATTCTAGATTCTCAAGATGTAATTTATTGTTGAATGCTGGAAATTCAGGCAAAGATGGCTAATAGATTATCTGTTATTATTTACACAGGTCTAGAGCTCAGGGACAGGGAGGATGATCACAGAAACCATGGTAAATGCATCAGCTGGTTCAGGGGAAGTATAAAGGGTGAGAAGAGAAGACCAATGTGGGGTTGAGGGTGGCAGGGAACCCTGGTGAATGTCAGCCTTGAGGCCTGGTCAGAGGAGATGCCCACCCTGCAGGGATATGAGAGGTGCTAATCCTGAATGCACTTGGTGTTGGATGAATAGCCTTCATAGCCAAGCTGACCAAGTGAAGCTTCTCCTCTGCCACTGGAGAGGGAGATGTTCTCCAGGTATGCCTACGAGCAATAGGTGTTTTTGAGAATGAATATGATGAAGTCACAGATATCTATGGCTGTCATCAGTGTCAGCTTTTCCTCCTTGGCAACTATCTGGAAATTTCAAATATGCTTGGTATGTGACAGTTAGCTTTAGTAGTCATAGTCTTCTGTGCTGTTCTTCATGATTTGAATAGTTTTTAAAAGGGGTTGATTGTATTCTCTTTCCAAATTGCCTGCGTGGAATGAGAGAGGTAAATAATCGTCATTTGCCTGGTTCAGACCCCGGGGAATTCAGAATCTTCTTATGGTCTCACGTTTCATTTCTACTTTATCTGGGAAAACAGGTGCAGTGGGCTGCCTGAGTTGGTACGACTAGCTTCATGAGACCAACTCCTTCATAGGGGAGTATTTCCTTAAAAGACCATTTGATCCTTGGTAAATTTAAGTGTCTCTTAAAAATATATATTTTTTTAAAGAGAGGGAGAATATATATATACATACATATATATATATGTGTATGTGTGTATATATATATATATATTTCCCCTTCTTTAACAAGAACAAGATCTTTTTGGTTAAAAAAAATTTAATTATGCATCTCCTATATGCCAGGCAATGTGCTTGCTGATGGAGTTACAAAGAAGAATAAGACCTGTGGTCCCTGACCTTAAAAAGTATGTGGTCTAGTGGGAGAGAAACACACAAAAGCAGATGATTTCAGTACTCTGTGACCTTCCCCAAGTGTTCTCAACCTTTGTTAGCTCAACTAGTTGCAAAAGCTTTGATCCTCAAAACATCCATTTTCCATCAACATTAGCCCACCTTCTTTACATATCTTTAGTGTGTTTGAATCCAGTCAACCCAATGATGAGAAAGTCATTTGTTGCTTCTCCAAGTAACTAGCTCAGTCTGTAGGTTTGCTGGGGGAAAAAAATCCTTTGCAGGTGTCTCTTACCAGGAAGGAATTAAATGCAAACCAACTCTGAATTATAAATAAATAATAAGGGTCATATATAAGCTCACAAAAGAGAATGTCCTCATATTAATGTATCACCATGAGTCAAAAAGTTTCTTATGAAAATTGGAATCTCTGTGTCTATTGTTAAGAGTTGATGGTACAGTGGGCATCTTAACTCCAAGCACATTGCTGTGCTATAGAACATCCTAAATTCAGATCTCCTTTTGAATTTGGTACTATTGCCATTATTTTATACCTCCCTTAACTAATAGCTGGGGAGAGGCAAATAAGCTTGAGGGGAAAGAACAGAGAAGGTTTGGGATGGTATTTTGGAATTGGGTTGTTAGCACTTGCCAAAGGGAATATGTAATAGAGTTTATGAGCTCTCATGAGAGCTGGTACGTGTCTGTTGCTAAGATTGGCAAGCACTAATATTATTTACATGATAATATATTAAATGCCTTTTCTTCATTGAAAAGCTCATAAACTCTATACTGTCCTCAAAGCCCCTTTGCTTATAAAACATGGGTAATTGATCTTTCAGGGAAGGTTCAACCAGGGAAGCAGAACCACCATGAGAATTATAGAATAAGATATTTATTATAGGAATTAGACCTTACACAATTGTGTGAGTTGCTGAAGAATTCTATATGAGACTGTCACCTCAGATTCCATGTGGCCCTGAAGTCACTATATAGGTCAGCAGGGTCTACAGTTGAAAGGAAAAGCTGGATATGAAATGGGGGAGAACAGGAACAAACTGGAACTCATGTCTGTCCCAACATTATGGACATGGGTGACTTGCAGAAGGAGCTGCACACACACCTGGCCCAAGAACTGGAGAAACGAAAGGAAATGGCAGGATCTGAAAAAGCATTGAGCCAGTTACGGTCCTGTGCCAATGCGGTGATCGAGCCGATTACTGACATCATGTGCAAGCTGCAATAGTACCTGGCATCCAACACCCAGTCAGATTGCAGTTTCACTTATGCCTTCCAAAACTCATGCAGATTTCTCTTGTGGCCAATCCCAAATGGAACATTACAGGAATGGGAATTCTGGGAAATGTAGTTCAGCTTGGTGAACTTGGTACAGTACGAAACCACGCTAGAAATTTTTATTCTATTTTCATTTAAAAAATCTTCTAGACAGTAAGGTCCTTCAAATGAGTCCCATGTCTATTACTTGCCACTGTGTTTCTAGCATCTCATCTGGCCAGTAAACAATTTTGACAATTGCTTTTTGAGTGATTCATTAAAGACTGGGTTTTTAATTTAAGCTACAATAATAATTTTCTGTGTAACTGCTAACATGGAACTGGGATACACCGCATGAGAATGCTGGTGGTAATCATCTTTCATATATGCAAATTGATCTCTCAGGGTTCAGGGTTCAATCAGGGAAGCATATTTATAGGAGTGTGTGTACTACAAGCCAATTAGGGCTTTGAAACCTGCAAAATCAGGACCAGTTCCAAAATTGCATGTAACACAAATATCAGTCAATATTAGTCAAAATTTCTGAGACTTCTTTCCATCCAGGCAAGATTTATGTTCAGAATTCTGTGTCTGGAAAAATAATGTGCATTGCTAAGTTCTTTTCCTGAGCACGTTATAGCGATAGGAGAATTGGACGATGATATTGATTAAACATCTATCCATGTTATGTCTTCCATAGATAAGAAGATAGATCAAAACATGACAACACCCCTTGAAAATCTTCCAGTGTACAGTTGAGTTCCAATGTGTGCTTCCTTCTATAACCAATCCCATAACTTCCTCCCACTTTCACCCCCTCCCCATGGCTGGCACATCTGGGATTCTCATCTTGGAAACAACTTGGACCCAAATAGCATTGTCTCTTTATGGGCTCCCTGAGGGCTTCACTGGCCTCATCTTCCTTTTTCTCTGACTACTCCCAAGGCTGTGAAGAAATGAAGAGAGACTCTTACCAAAATATTAAGGAAACATATTTTGTTAGCTAACATATTAATAGATAAGCAAAGTTTGGGGCTGACAGGGAGAATATTCTGAAGTGTTTTTGTGAACTGTAGCTGTAGGGAAAAGAAGTTAAATGTATACAAACACAGAGAGTCTGACACATGTTTATTGAAGCCCACTTGGTGTGGGCTTCACTTACCTTTCCTAAGTATGTTGTGAGGGGACCTTGTGGGCTTCTGAGGACACAGTGTTTGGGACAGACTACCAGGCACACAGCGTACTGTGGAACTCTCTGAGGATGTAACTGGCCTTTCCCACATGGCCTTCCTGCTGTAACGAGCTAAGAGTGACATCGAAGAAGAATTGCTGGACTTTTCACTTTCCTTTTCTTTCCTGTTCTATCTTTTGGTTAGAAAAGTTAAAAATGGTTGTATATTGTCTTTAGAGTGTAGGATTGAGGACACTGTGTCCGTGTAAGTGTTGTGATTATGAGCATTTATTAAGCACTTACTATGTGCTAGGAAGTATGCTAAGGACTTCCTGTGCTTTGTTACATTTTAACCTCTGAGCCATCGTTTGAGATTGTTACTACTAGCAGTGCTAATTTAGGAAACATCATCTCAGAAGTTAGTAAGGCATCAAAGATGTCACAGCCAGTAAGTGGAGAAGAGTGTGACTAGAGAACCTGCTTGCTCAACCACCATACTCTCTGCTGCCCACAACTCCCATGAGCACCCTTATGGATACTGTTCTGACCAATAAAATGCTTCTATTTTTGGTTTCAATGCAGAAGCCAAATTCCAACTGGTATAAAGATCTTCCCAAGAGCTAAACAAGATGAACATATTATTTTATAGCTTAAATTTTTAAAACTTACATTTTTACCTTTCCTCTAAAAAATGCTGTCATTATTGTGGACCGACTGCTAGTGGAAAGGAGAATTGGAAAAACTATATGGAAGACTAGAATGTTACTGCTTTCTTTAAATTGTCCCTAATTATAAAAAAATGTTTACTTATAAAACATAGGTTACCTGGAAAGTAAGCCTTTTATAATTTATTAGTTAGAATGTAGATAAGTGGTATTCAGACTTTGTGAGCATTTAAATCATTGTGGGTACTTGTTAAAAGTACCTGTTCTAAAACCTCACCCCCAGTGATTCTGGTTAAGGCTATGGTTGGGCCCAGAAATCCACCTTTTATACAGAAGATTCTGATACCTGTTGTCTACATGCCATATTTTGAGACCTGAGATTGAAGATTGGGGATACTTGAGTGTCTGCACTAGTTCTCTTAGAATTCTTTCCTATCCCAAAGGCTCCAGTGGACTGTCTCTTTACTATTAGTTCTTAGAATAATTGTACTCTAATAATAATTATAATAAAAGATGAGTTTAGTTTGATGATCAGTACTTTTAGAGTAACAATCCTGTTAATTGACCAAATTGGTTAGATACCAATTTATACAATTCTTAAAGATTATGAAATTGCTATAATCAATACAGGATAAAAGCCCTTAAGGATTACAGTAATACAGTAAGAGCCTTCAGGACTTGAGTACAGCCCCAGGGACATCAGCCCACAGTAAATGTCCCGTGAATACTTGCAGATTATTACTTAAAGAGTTTGCTGATGATTACGGTAATATGTTTAATTTATTGAATATGCATCACATGCAAGGCATCCGTCAGGCTGTGTAGAGAATATAGAAAGTTGTGTAACTCTCAGACCTTGGTCTAAAGCAACTTATAATTTATCAAACTTGACATTGTTTATGCCTACAAGGACTATGTCTAGTCCTAAACAGTTACTTTCCCATGGATAATTTATGACTACTTAAATACAACGCACATTTGAGTGTAAGAAAACAAATATTAAGACACATGCTTCCTGTTTCTCCTTATCTTTTCCATGTGCAAGTGTATGCTCTCCTTCTATTACAAGGTTGGAGTGGCCTTTATAAAAAAAAAAAAGGTCATAAAAAGTGGAAATTGAGTGACTACAAATGCCATGTCCAATTCCCTCCTATGTGACATCCCATGACAGTTCCTCCCTTCTGTCTATTATTTCTGCATATTATTTAGGACAGCCTACTATATGGTATCATCCAACAAGACCTATAGTCCTAAGACAGAATGCTAATTGGGCTGATACCTCTTTTCAGGAGAAATGCTGGAACCCTCACTAGTGTTTTTTCATTAAAAAGGAAACAAAGGAGGCCAGGCATGGTACCTCATGCCTGTAATCCCAGCACTTTGGGAGTCTGGGCCAGGAGGATCACTTAAGGCCAAGAGTTTGAGACCCTACCACTACAAAAAAAATTTTTAAAAAATAGCCAGGCATGGTGGCATGCTCCTGTTGTCCTATCTATTCTATAGGCTGAGGCAGGAGATTCACTTGAGCACAAGAGTTAGAGGTTACAGTGAGCTATGGTCGTGCCACTATACTCCAGCCTGGGCAACAGAGCAAGATCCTGCCTCTAAAAAAGGAAACAAAGGCTTTGAGAGAACATGTTCACAGTGTGCCCTGTGTCCTGGTGCTGGCCCATGAGCTTTTGTCTTACCTGTCGTGATAAGAGTAGGTGTTCAGAAACTTTTAGGAAATTTGATAGTTTCATGCTCATTAACTTTAATAATAAAATAATTGTATTAATTTGCAGTCCTATCAACAGTGCATAAGTGTTCCTTTCTCTCTCCATCCACACCAGCATCTATTGTTTTTGGACTTTTTAATAAAAACCATTCTAACAGGGGTAAGGCTATATGTCATTGTGGTTTTAATTTGCATTTCTCTGATTAGTGACATTGAGCATTTTTTCATATGTTTATTGACCATTTGTCTGTCTTCTTTTGAAAAGCTTCTGTTCATGTCTTTTGCTCGCTTTTTAATAGGGTTGTTTTTTTTTTCTTGCTGATATTGCTTGAGTTCTTTGTAGATTCTGATTATTAGCCCTTTGTTGGATGGATAGCTTTGCAAATATTTTCTCCCATTCTGTAGGTTGTCTGTTTGCTCTGTTGATTATTTCCCTAGCTGTGAAGAAGCGTTTTAATTTAATCAAGTCCCAATTGTTTATTTTTGATGTTGCTGTGATTACCATTAGGGTCTATTTAATAAATTTTTTGCCTAGGCCAATATCTGGAAGAATTTTTCCTTCATTTTCTTCTAGAATTCTTATGGTTTCATGCTTTACATTTAAGTCTTTTATCCATTTTGAATTAATTTTGGTGAGTGATGAGAGATATGGATCCTGTTTCATTCTTCTGCATGTGGCTATCCAATTTTTCCAGCACCATTTATCGAATAGGACTTCTTTCCCCCAGTGTATAGTGTTGTCTGCTTTATCAAAGATCAGTTGGCTGTAAGTTAATGGTTTTATATCTGGATTCTCTGTTCTGCTCCATTGGTCTATGTCTCTATAAAGTAATTGCATTCATAATTTGTGTCTTTGTAGTTTTTTCATTTTATTATTCTATTAATTACTTTTAATTTTTATTGTATTTCACAAAAGTATTGACTCATAATGGACTTGGAAAAATAACAATCTTTTAAAAATTGATCCTTCACCACACATAGTTTGAAAAGCACTGTTGAAGAATTTTTTCTTGATTCAAAAAGTGTTCAGCTTTCCTTCCCACACTATAGTTTCTTTTTTTACCTTATAAATTTCTGTCAGAGCAAACTCCTGGATATTAATTTTCAGCCAATGTGATACAAGAGAAGACAGACTTCTTCGATTTAAAAAATCATTAATTCCCTATATAACCACACATTACTCCCTTGTAAAGGCCAAGTTAAAGAACTTACAAGGTTAAAATTTTTGAAAAAGAAATGCAAATTTTAAAAAGAAAATTGTCCTTTTTTAACCAAAGCTTTGTTTTTGCCAAAATACTATGTTAAATTTCTATTAAATATATTAAGCCAGTTGGGCAGACTAAAAATTTAGAGATTAAAAATGTAAATAACTAAGAAGAATTAACATTTGAATGTATTTATGTCCGGATGCTTGGCTGAGACTATCCACAGAGTAAGCCTGGTATAAAAAGCCTAGTAGAAAATGCATGAGCCCATAAGTCAGCTGGGCTGACAGCTCATCGCCTTGGACTTCAATCATCTTGCCTATAAAATAAAGCTGCCTGTGAAATGAAGGGGGTCAGCCAAGATGACCCTTAAGACCTTCTCCATTTCTAATATTTTATATGTCTATGAATTCAACTCCATAATCAGTTTAAACTATTGTATTTTCATTTTAAAAAAGTTAATCTGTGGAACTTAAGTAAGAACTCCTCCTTCGCATGCTAAATATTTCTCAATAGAGTTGTTTCTTGTCAGGAAAATGAAAACTGTGCAATGCATTACATAAACAGGTATAGAAATAAAAGTGGAGATGAAAAATTGCCAAAGTTGAAGCATTTTACAAAAGTAGAGAAATAAAAGTCATGGCTCTTCTGGGTGTCCTTGAGCTGTAAAAGAGAATATGGGTATGAAAGACAAATGTGAAATTGGCCACTCACATGGCAATTGCCTAAGGTTCACAGGAAGAGGGATCTATTAGAGACCCTACTCACTTCTTTTTTTCCCATCTTATAATGAACTTGAACTTTTTCCTTTACTAATTGTTTAGGTATAACCCAGATGTTGATCAGGATTACCTTTTAAACAGATGTGACTGGCTAGGAACTACGTGCCATATCTTCTATGAAGTCTAATATTCTCCCATTGATTTCAAAGAATTCCTGGAGATTTAAATTGTTGATTGCCTGGGCTCCACAAGCTCACTTCTCCTGCATTAGTTTGGGCAATGCGTCAGCTTTCCGCTCTTCCATTTGGCCTACTGACCTTATCCCAGCCCACATGTGCACCTCTAGCCTGGAGTGCAGGGCCCACATTCTCTGCTCTCTTTCTGTCCTCATTCCTTCCTTCCTTCGGCATTTCAAATGCTTTTCACGCTATTCTGCAGAACAAACGCAGCTATATACATCCCCCTTCCGAACAGACCCAGCTACACAGCAAGGGCCTTGCTCAACACGGAGGCCACTGACTCCTTCAGCAGGTTCTACCCTCCTCAGAAGGCAATTTGGTTTTTTGTTTTTTTTTTTTTTTTGAGACAGAGTGTTACTCTGTTATCCTGGCTAGAGTGCCATAGCATCAGCTCACAGCAACCTCAAACTCCTGGGCTCGAGCGATCCTCCTGCTTTAGCCTCCCGAGTAGCTGGGACTACAGGCATGCGCCACCATGCCCAGCTTACTTTTTATATATATATATATTTTTAGTTGTCCAGCTAATTTCTTTCTATTTTTTTAGTGGAGACGGAGTCTCACTCTTGCTCAGGCTGGTTTTGAACTCCTGAGCTGAAACAATCCGCCCACCTCGGCCTCCCAGAGTGCTAGGATTACAGGCGTGAGCCACCGCACCCGGCCGGCAATTTGGTTTTAAACTGTATTTTTTCCACTATGCTGTATATTAAAATTTTATTTTAATCAGATTTGATAATTTGCAATTTTGGGCCATTCAAACGAGGGTATCTGCAAATCATTCATACATATTCATTTAAAAGTAGAGTGTCTCCTAGATCATGTCTCATTCACCCAGTGTGAGTTACTCTCAGAGTAATTGTATTTTGTTACCTTTAAAATAGAAATTTCTTATGAATTCATTGGTCTTACTCTAAAGAGTATAAATTGGTGAGAAGATTCTGTACATTATCTGTTTTGTTAATCTATCCTGAATTTACATAATATTTAATGCAAAGCAGGAATCTATGCAAGTACAGTAAAATAGCACACAAGACAAAGATATTCAAGTGACAATGTATATCGTTATCATAATATTTTGTTATGAATGTGCGAAAAGGATACTACTATACCATCTTTCGTAGTATTGCTTTGAGATGGTCATCTCCAACCTTTTGGGTCATACATCTGCAAAACTTTTTTTACTTGTATCCTTGAAGTATTCATTTCCTTTGTTTATAAATTTTATATATATATATATATATATACACACACACACACACACACACACACATATGAACTAGCTAATATTTCAAGGCATAATATACTTAGGGTGAAGCTTTTCATTTATCCTGGCTTTACATAACCGTGTAGGTAATCATCTTCAGATGACTTTTCTCTATTTTGTCTAAGTCCTTGTCAGAGCTGATTAAATTTGTCGTTGCTATTTATCTTGCGATGTTGGTGATAGAAAGCTTTCAGATGGAGTAGTAAGAAGCTTCAGCTCTGTGACTTCCACATTGTTTATGCTTGCACTGTTATTATATCAATGTTATCTTTAATCTATGGGTTCCTTGCATGAATCTTGTCCCTTTTAGGGTTCTTTTAGTTTAAAGGTACATTTTAAAGTCTGTAAATCAACTTAGCAGCCCATCCCTGTACATTTCAGGGTACTCAAAGCAAATGAGTGGAGAGGGCAAGCCCCGCTCTTCCCTGAGGGCATCTCAAACACTGAGAGAGGTAGAATCCTCTGTCCTACTGACTGAGGGCAAAGTGCCAACCCAATAGGTAAATACTAGCTAAAATGCTTTCCTTTTTAAAGAAAATAAATACGAATGGAAATTCCAATATATCCCCTCATATTGCAATCGATTGTGCATGTACATAAATTACACAACTTATGAAATCAAAGGTAAAAATATTATTTTTATTCTAATTTTAATTTTACATTGTGATTTACGAGGGTTGTCCAGAAAGTATACAGCCATGTAATATGAAAAATATATTAACAATGGCTGGATGCTTTCCGGACAACCCTCGTATATCTTATATCATGATTTAGCTTTTCTTTTGTTTATTTATTTTTGTTCACTCAACTCATTTTTAGGCTAGAGCTCAACTAATGTTTCAGTCTTCCACAGTTCTGGCAGTGTTTTGCACATAGCAGGTGAGCATTAATAATGCATGTACACATTTCACTCTAAAAGGGGTCAAGGAGTATTTAGTAGTACATCATTGTCAGTCTTTCAGAGGATGGGTGCCATGTATCTTTTTTTTTTTCCTTTTGGTAATCTTAACAAATTGTTTGCTTGGACCCTATCAGTTTATTGCCTTTTATTTATATGATCTAAATCAGTAGTCCCAGCTTTTTTGGCACCAGGGATCGGTTGCATGGAAGACAATTTTTCCACTGACTTGGGAGGATTAGGGGGGAGGTTTCAGGATGATTCAAGTACATTACATTTATTGTGTACTTTATTTCTATTATTATTACATTATAATATATAATGAAATAATTCTACAACTCACCACAATGCAGAATCGGTGGGAGCCCTGAGCTTGCAACTAGACGGTCCCATCTGGGGGTGATGGGAGACAGTGATGGGTCTGACAGGAGGCGGAGCTCAGGCGCTGATGTGAGCGATGGGGAGTGGCTGTAAATACAGATGAAGCTTCTCTCACTGGAGGCTCACCTCCTGCTGTGCAGCCCAGGTCCTAACAGGCCACGAACTGGTACCAGTCCATGGCCCTGGGGTTGGGGATCGTAGATCTAAATTCAATATCCTTTATTTACTACAACATTTATTTAAACTGTATTGTATAATTTGCACAGTTAATTACTTTTCGCTCTCATTCTACTCTCCAAGTTAGCCATTCATCTCAATATGTCGCTACTACTGATTCATGGAACATTCTTTTTATCCCCTCATTTATGTCCCTCATGAAAGTATTAATTTTGCTGAGAATCATCCACTATCTGGAGCACTTTCCTCTACCTGTATGATGAAATAGACTGGACAGTGTAGCCCTGTGGGGACTGCGGTGGGCAAGGGTAAGTTCTTGGTTCATCAAGGGTGACAGGAGTGTAGTCCTGGTGCCATTCACTGGTTCATTGATGCCACACTGACAAGATGCCCCTAAAGGAGCCCCACTAACTGATCTCAGGCTTTTAGAAGTCTCTAGAAGTAGAGAGAAGCAACAGCCAGCCATTCCCCCCTTGAGAGGAGCTATATCATTCCCCTGACTGAAGGGAAGAGTGTCCTCAATCCCTGCTGCATAACAGAGTCTCCAGGGAGCTTTGTAGGAATGCTGAGGTCCATTAAAATCTCTGGGGTCGGAGCAGGTGTCTGTGTTTTTAAGCGCTTCCCAGGTGATTCCACTGCACAGCCGGGTTGAAAGTTAAAGATAAAGAGGATAGTTTGCTGACCAGGCCAGTAGAAGGAAATAAAAAGTAGGAGACCTAATGAACGTGAAAGAGCTTAACAGTAGCAAAAGAAGTTACCATTATAACATGGAAAAGGTTGGAAGAAGATGGAAAAAATGCTTAGCTTCAAGTCGAGAGAGTAACATATTACTTCCCTTGACCACTCACTGATCACACAAGACTGAGAGCTAAGTTGTTGGTAGAGAGAACCAAATATTTATAAATTGATCCAAGAATGTATGGAGGGCTTTTGAGGCCTTTTGGCTTTGGAAGTTTGGAAGCTTATTGACAAATACCTTTAACCTTCGACAGTCTTTTAGGGGCCTTTTGGTCTATGAATATTTTACTCTGGTATACACACTTGCACCTGGCTGTTCTCATTTGGCCTAAGAATGCCTCATACCTTATAAGGAAACCTTATACTTAAAATATTTATTTGGTTTTAGAAATGTGTCTTGGCTCTTGGCTTGACACAGAAAGATAAAGTGACTCTTTCTTAACCTGTGCCACTCATTTGGTCTTTATCACATATTACCCAGCTTGTCTTGAGGCAGCCTGTGAGGGCAGGGAGTCTTTCTTCTCTCTCCATATTTCTGGGGTTGGTGAAGCATCTTACACCCAATAAGTATTGATCAAGCACCTGTCAGTGACCCATGCAAACTCTGCTTTTGTTGTAGGAAGCAGTACAAGTATTGATTAAGCACTCGGCTGATGTCAATGCAAGGGACAAGAACTGGCAGACCCCCCTGCATGTGGCAGCAGCCAACAAGGCTGTCAAATGCGCAGAAGTGATCATTCCCCTGCTGAGCAGCGTCAACGTCTCCGACCGAGGGGGACGCACAGCCTTGCACCACGCAGCTCTGAATGGCCATGTGGAGGTGGGTGTTCTCATCATTGGGAATTGGAACATTCCCTACAAGACCCTCTTAGCCATCACATTCTTAGAGAATGTGATGATAACATTTGTACACCAAACCTTTAGCACCATATCCATTCTTAAATTTAGAGCCACAGTGCATTGAAAAAGTAGGCTGACAATCTTTTCTTCTGACACACATGCCACAGGGTCTGCTGTGACATCATCTTCCTACTTTGTTAGAAGTCCAGATCTCTGACCTGCCTTTAGATTTGTTGTTAATTTGGCTCAGATCACCTACAAGCAGTGAGGAGCCCTCATCATTACAGAGCATATGTTTGATTTCATTGTTGGTTATCTTTCAGATGGTCAATTTACTCTTGGCCAAAGGGGCAAACATCAATGCCTTTGACAAGAAGGATCGGCGTGCTCTGCACTGGGCAGCTTATATGGGTAAGGATTCCATGCATGGAAAGCAAAGTGCAGATAACCTTAACCAAATAAGCCATGGGGCTTTCATTGACCATGTAGGTTTTCTCTTGGGAAAGTCTCACTTCTTTTCAAGCTTGTATTCCAATTAAATGAAGATTTGGTTCATTTCACTGGCATGCATAGAGCACTCTGCTGGGGCAGTTGCTATGTCAGAGATTTATTTATCCTGTAAAGGAAGAGGAGGAATGAATCATGGCCTGTACCTCTTTGAGTGTGCTTCAGTCTGGATTGGAAATCTGCACACATTGTACTTATTTTAACTTGTCATGGCAGCAAAATAAGATATTTTAAAAAGAAAGAGGACTGGTTAGCAAAGCAAGGACACAAATTCCATTTGTCTTTTTATTGCTAATATTTTTGGAAAAAAAAACCAAAAAGGAAAGATGAAAGGACAAACCCCAGGCTATTTTATAGGTGGAGGTGACCAGAGTCCCTGCAGATTATCCTGATACTCCACTGGACAAAGCTGGGGCTTGCAGTCTTCATCTCTGCCCGCTCGCTCAGGTTGGGGAGATGAAGGAAGAGCTTGTATTTTTATGTTTTTACATTTCACTTTTGTTGACACAAATGCCATTGACAAATGATAGACCTTACAGAGTTTATTCTCAGTGCAGAACTTGTGGGAAATGAAGAATTAAGATATTCCCTTTGTGTTTCTAATTGGAGAACATCCTGCAATTAGAAAAGAAGACAGGATTCTGTCAGCACCAAGTTGTAAATGACCTGAATACCCATCCACAGGGGATTGTTTTGGCAAATTATGGAAGATCTATACAAAGGAACACTCTGCAGTAACTACAGTGATGATTTTCATGTGTATTTATTAACACAGAAAGATTTTGTGATGTGTTAAGTGAAAGCAGATTATAAAACAGTATGAATAATATAATCCTCATTTTCATAAAAAAACTATGCAATAACCAATCTGGAAAATATCATACACTAAAATATTAATTGATTATCTTCAGGGATTGGTGATTGTGGGTGATTTTGGTTTCTTTTTGGCACCTTTTTGCCTTTCTGAATCCTTTTTAACAAGCATATGTGCCATCACTTTAAAAATTAAAATTAACTGTGTGTGAAAAAAAGAGTGGATTGGGGCAGGAGTGAAATAAATTGTGTGGCCATAGATGGGTCTGAATGGATCCTTGGGCTTATAAAACAAGAATCTTAAAATTTTACAAGCATTAGTATTTTTCTAAAAAGATGAAACATGGCTTTTCAACTTGGTTGAAGCAGATTACCTGTAGGATTGGAGCCAGAGACTGTTAGCCAAGAGAGAGACGGGTAGGCAGAACACACACTTGGGCTAGTGTGAGATAGGACACAAAGGATCTGGGATTTCAAGTTTGTTTTTGCTGATGTATCTATAGTTAAAACATTCAGGTAAATGACTTTAAAGAAGTAAAGTCATTATTTTGTGTGTCATCAGGATGCAAATAGGAAAAAATATATAGATGACTATCTTTAAGGAATAATAGGACAAAACCAGGACAAATAGATTGAGATGGCACCAGTAGTAATTGAAAATAATTTTTTCTGTATATAAGTCTTAGGGAGAAAAGAGTCAAATTTTAGTAAAACAAGCCAATACCATCCCCCCACATCCACACACACACTTGATGTCTTGGAGTCAGGACTTATCTTCTACACTTCAGTTATCAACTGTGTTTAGAGCAATGACCCTGAAGCATCAAGCAATCTTCAGTCATAAACTAAAGGTCAAATATGTTTATCATACTATTTATAGTGATTATAGAACAGATAAAAATATTCTTAAAAAAATGCCAACAGGAGTTGAAACTAGAAGGGTTTTCTGTTTAGCCACTAATTCATAAGAATACTTTTAAGTTCAGCCATATGAAATTGCCATTTTTATGCATCAAAAAAAGTTAAACAGCAGCAATTTCATATGATTTGACAATAATCCAGGATCATTCTGATCAATTGATTTTTTTTTTCTCTCATCAGTTTTTCCAAACTAAATTGTCATCGTTAGACTTGTCAGTGGGGAATGTCAGTTGTTTTCAAAATCATTGCTTTCATTTTAACACACCCTTTTTTTAGGCTTTGGTACTAATATCTTTGTGAGATCTTGTCATTCATTGACATGGTGACAAGCACCTCCTAGATCTTCTTGAAGAGAAGGATCACATATGAATCATCTTTTTTTCTTCCTACAGCATTTATATAATGTCCTATATGTGGTAGATATTCAGTAAATATTTGTTCAATATTTGCTGTGAACCAGCTTTTTATAAATAGCTCAGCAAATTACTGGTGGCAATAAAAGCTAATAGTGATAATTTAGGTGAAATGGATCGTCGAATTGTCCTACAAAGGTTAACGATGTTTTCTGCCGCTTTGTTTGTAAAGGCCACCTGGATGTTGTGGCATTGCTTATTAACCACGGCGCGGAAGTGACCTGTAAGGATAAGAAGGGTTACACCCCTCTCCATGCCGCAGCCTCCAATGGACAGATCAACGTTGTCAAACATCTCCTGAATCTCGGGGTGGAGGTGAGCTATGATGAATGTATCCCTGCGTGGCCTGTGTATTTGTGAGTTTTCTGTTGTTCTGAAATTAAATCCTGTTTGCATCTTACTTCAAAGAGAAGGAAAAACATTTTCTAGCATCCTGCCTTTTTGAGTTTACATAGGCAATGAATGAAGGGCCATGGGGGCATAGACTAAGTAGTGGGAAACCAGAAACACACTAACTTTCTATATCAACACAGATAAATATATAGACATATGTATCTATGTGATACAGATTAACCAGCCATTTAAAAAACAACTGGCTAGGGTTTCTCATCCTACCTTCAGAATCTTGCCTTTTACTTTGTGGCTTACAGCTGGAATTAATGAATACAGGCGGGGACAAACAGCAGTACCGTCTCATGCTGAGCTGGAGAAGTTGGCCTGCCCCATTCTGCTTCAGCGAGCAGAACAGGAGCAGCGGTGAGGATGGAACATCCTGCCCCCGGAGGGAAGGAAAATCAAGTTGCTGTACTGACACCACGATGGTGAAACCCAGCACCCGGGCCAGGTCTCGGAGAGCAATAGGGAGCCATGGCCTAAACGCACCTCAGGACGGTGCCGCTGCTTTGCTGCTAGAATGCGAATGTGGCCTGGTGAGGTGTCAGAGCCCAGAGCAAGCCCAGAGTGGGTTCTGAGCCTGACTTCCGTGTTTAGGCTCCACAGCCCCCTCCCTGCCATCTCCTACCCTCTCTGTTCACTGTGCCTAACCCTAGAGTTTGGGGCTCTTTTCTTGCTCCCCCTGATTCACTTCTGGTGTTTTGAAAGCAGCTTTCTCTTTCACCCTTCTCCCTTCCCTAGCCAAAAATACCCTCTACAGGATGCAACCTCTGACTCTTCCTCTCCGGTTCACTTTTTGTCACATTCACTTTTCGCTGATCTTTACCTCAGGGCGACAAGCGTTCCCAGGATGACAGCGCTGGGGCGAGAGGAAGCTGAATAACTGTGTTGACGGATGGATATTTCCTTTCTCTAGACACAGCCATTAGGCTTTTTGTGGAAAATGGTGTAAATCGGCTCCGGCGATTTTAATTGTCCCGTGTTGGACTCTTCTGCAGATCGACGAAATCAATGTCTATGGAAATACGGCGCTTCACATCGCCTGCTACAACGGACAGGATGCTGTGGTTAACGAGCTGATTGACTACGGTGCTAACGTGAACCAGCCCAACAACAACGGGTTCACCCCTCTGCATTTCGCTGCTGCCTCCACTCATGGTGCTTTGTGTCTTGAATTGTTAGTAAACAACGGGGCAGATGTGAACATTCAGGTACGACACTCTGACTTAGTTGCTCTCTGTGTTAAATACCTTTGCGTTGAGCCTCTGTTTGAGCAAAATCAACTGCTGTAAATTATACTATGTTTTAGTAAATTGTAACCCTGAGCACCTGGATTCACACAGCCTTATCCTGGATTGGGATGCTACAGATAACAGCCGTGTTGTTTCTCCAGGATAGTGGTACCAGCTGGAAGGCGTTGAGGCTCCAGCCATGTGTCTTTTGTCGTTTAGTGAATATTGCAGGACAAATACCAGATCTCAAGAATGTTGACTCAGCCTAGATTCTAATACTGAGGTGAATGTTGAGTTGATAGGCAGAGCTGCTGAGAATTCAAAGGAAGGCCTAATTAATGATTGTAGACCTGTTTCAACTCCAGCATGGCCCTCCAAGGAGTTTCTCAAATACCTTCCTAAAGCAAACCCCAGATAGTGGCTTCAGAGATGTAGCATTGACTTGGTCCTAATGATCATTCCTTTATTGAGCATAAGCACTACCTGGTGCCCTCTGTTTGGTACCGGAGGAGTATTCCAAGATAAGATATGATCTCTGCCTTCAAGGAATTTATAGTATGGTAGGGAAATAACGTGCACTCAGGTAATCATGAGGCAAAGAGAATGTGATGAATGGAACAAGAGAGTAATAAAGCATTGCAAACTATAAGAAGCAAGTATCAACTTACTTCTTGCTTGGGGATCAAAAATGAGGGTAGGTTTTGAGCTGAGACTTGGAAGAGTGATATCAGATGAGATGAGGAGGGCCAGGGATAATCTAAGAGAGGGCATGCCAGGTAAAGAGAACAGCATGAGCAAAGGGAGCAGGAGTTGTGGGCAGGAAAAGCTCTGGGTAAACTTTAGGGGACTAGTCAGCTCTCTGTGATGGCTAACCAAGGAGAACCTATGCATGCAGCATTCATGATCCAGGTTACATCACTTAAATGCATTTAGATTGTAGCAGAATATTCTAACCTATGCCAGGAGACCTTTTATTCATCCTTAGCTTCCCTTCTCCCCACCACACAGGAATCCTGAGGCAAGGTCCCAGTGTATTCTGTCTCTGATTTTTGAAAAATATGATTTCCAAGGTGTAATCTCAAGAATATCACATCAATCTATTTTAATGACCTTTTTTATTCACTATTAAAATTTTTAACATTTTTTTCCTCATAATTTTAATAGTGGTGAAAGACGGGACAAATTCTCAGAATGACAATTTATTGCGTTAAATAGAGTATAAATTGTCTAAAAGAAAGGGGCCAGAGATAAGCTGCAATGCGACATAACCAAGGAAGAGATCTCATCTACTGCCCAAGGAGTTTGGCTTCTGTAGGCTGTGGGGGCCACTAATCATTATAAAGGTCATAGGATCGGACCTGAGCATTAGGACAGTGATCTGGCCATAGAACACCAAAGACAGAAAACATGGAAGAAAAAATTTATATATATGACTACATAAAAACCTTTAAAAACTTTTATATAAGAAAACAACAACAATGGAAAAGCTGTAAAAGAAAATATTGAAATAAAAACAACTTAGAAAAATTTTCTTCAATATACATGATAAGAAAAGAGTTAATATGCTTTATATAAAAAGAGCTCATACAAATCAGTGAGAAGAAGTCTAATAACTGCTAGAAAATGTGGAACAAAGTCAGATCACAAGAGAGACAATACAAAATCCATTAAAGCTATGAAAAAATATTCAGTATCTCCAGTCATTAGAAAAATGCAAACTAATACTAATATGAACACTACATTTTCCCTAAAGATTGGCAAATATCAATGAAAAAATGCGAGAAACATCTCATTTTTAATTTTAAAAAGTTACATGTCTGTGTATATGCAAAGAGAGAAAAAATCTCTGAAGTATTGAATCAAATCTAGCTACCAATATGTTTGCAACAGTTATTACTACGGAGAGACAAAATTATGATTTGGATTTTTAATTTCTTTTTTGTATATTTTTTTTTATCTTCTGATTGTGATCACAATGGGCATGTGTTATTTTTATATCTGGAAGAAAGAAAAAACTATTTTCATTTCCGGTAAAAGAAAATCCAGGTGTACTAGACCTAGAAAAGAGATGATTAGATTTTGAATCAAATCTAGCTGCGTTCTTCAGTCTCCCCTCATCTACTCTGTGCATGCTCTGATTTCCTAATTCTCTGAGTCCTCCTTAGTTATTCTAGACGTACTCTGGACGCACGGATCATGTAACATTTCCGTAGAGCCGTCCTGTCTGACTCTGGAGGTAGCTTTCTAATTAAAGTTGTTATCTCTCTGTACCACATTGCTCCTTGGATTTTGAAAGTGTTCGTAGATCGCAAGACAATTTGTATTTGTTTAGATTTTCCAAAGGTTGAGGGAAATAGCATATTGAAATGCAGCCAATACCCACCCACATGTTCACTTTGTTTCCACTGTTCTCACAAGACACCAAAAGTGATGTCTTCATGAACTGTTACAAGATGGAGGGAAAGAGGAGGAGGGATGTGTGTTCTACACTCATTTTGCAGTCCCTCATTTTGCTTAGATTGACCATGGCCCTGTCTTTGACTTTGTAATAGCAGTTTAATTGTGACAAAATAATGAAGATAGGATACTTTATAAAATAATCCATTGAAGGTTTACTTGCAATTTGCAAATAGGAAGAGCATGATAAAGTATAAAATAATTTGTCTTCTCTCTCATAGACCACATTGTAATTTCTGTAGCATCTCAAGGCTCTTTTTGCAAGCCTTCTAAGTAAGCATTAAAGAAGGCACTATACCCATAGCCACACAACTCAGTGGCTGTACTGGAGGGAAATAAAGCCTTTATGGGATAAATAACACTAAGGCCAGCTCAGGGTGGGGTCAGGTAGAATATAGTCAGAAATCCAGTAAGCCTTCCTAATTCAATGGGAAAGGCATCTAAAACACTGGTTTGAAAAGCTTAAGAAGATGGACTTAGAAGTTGCCATTGCCAGGTTACTACCTCCTGGTCACTAATATTTAGCTTACTCATGGTCTCAATTCTTTTCTGTCCATGGGCCCTTGGATCATTTAGCCCCAAGGGACTGGAGCTGAAGCCCATCCCGTGTCTGCTAAAATGGACCAGTTCCCTTCTTTATATTTGCCAGGACCAAATTACAGAATGGGTTGCATTGCAGAAGTTGAAAACTGAAATAGGCAAGAGGTAGGCAGTGATAGGGACATGGGGACATGACACTTGGGTCTTTGAAGAGAAAGTGGGGAATGTCCAAGCCAATCATGTACCCTCTCTGGCCCTTACAACCATGATAAGCAGAACAAAACAACTTGGACTGTGTATGGCTTTTCAAACGAGTGTTTTCGATGCCTCTCCCATTGAATTAGGAAGGCTTGCTGGATTTCTGACTGTATTCTACCCGACCCCACCCTGAGCTGGCCTTAGTGTTATTTATCCCGTAGAGGCTTTATTTCCCTCCAGTACAGCCACTGAGTTGTGTGGCTCCAGGGGACACCGTGCCACAGGGAACATAGTGCTCTCAAGACCCTGGGGAGTGACAACATCTGTGAGTTTAGAGAAGGTTCGTGGGATGTTGGAGGATGAGGTAAGAAGGCATTAGGAATGGAAGAAAATGAATAGATTTCTGAGAAGAATAATGATCAAGAAAATTGAAACATTTAGTTCAAGGATTAATGTTCCTTGGTCAATGTTGAGTCCTACCCTGAAAGAATACTAATATTTGTCATAAAATATTCTTGATCCTCATTAATTTTCCTTTATGCTTTAGGGCTTGACCATGCCTAAATCAATAGAAGGGCTTCTTGCTTGATTAAATGAATTCTCAAAATAACATTTTCAAAGCCCTAAAACTGATGGGAAAATGTATCTAGAAAAATTGGAAGGAGACTAAAAATTATGAAAAATTTTTGTAAAAGCTTAGAATAAATGGAAGAATTGAACATATCCTCTGCTTTGAGAATGCAAGGAATGTATTATTTTTGTCTGAAGTTTTAGGAACAGCAGCAACAGCCAATTCCCTTGCATGAAAAATTTCTCAGAGAGATGATGAAACTCAGAAGGATTCTGTAGTCTCAAACTGAATATTCTGAGTTCTAACTTTTAAAGGCTAAATGAAAAGTATTATCCTTTTGAGCTTCATTGGTTTTCAATGGCTTGTTGAAATAATGAGCTCCCTTTGTACCCATGCCATTTGCACAAAACTGCCCAGAATCGGCTGCCGTGATATTCCTAATGCTTCCTGTGTCCCTCTTCCCCACCTCTGTCTCCTGTATCTCTGTGAGGAAAAAAAATCAACTATGGCCTGGACTCAATAGCAGATGAACCCAGGCAAAGATCTGCAAGGACAGATCTGAAGCAAACATCACCACTGACCATATAGCTGTCTTTTGCATTTTACCTAACTTTGGTCATCTGTTTATTTGTCCTTTACCAGAGGCACAGGCACTCCCAGGGAGAAGAAGGATGTGGTGTTTGCTTTCCCTAAAATGGGACCAGCTTTCCAGACTTCACACTGTAGAAACTGGTTGCTTTGGCTCTCGGCTTATAATTTAGATAGCTACCACCAAGGTGGTGGTTGCTCCTTGGTTAAGCCTTTAAGCTCTTTTCCAGGTGTGGAAAAGTGCTTTGCTGAATATTTATGGAGACATTTCCTAAACAGTGAAGTACGTGTAGCTTTATATATATTTAATGAAATAATAATTACTTATAGTTCCATATTAAATTTAAGAAAAAATATTGGAGCAAAATTTAAAGAAATAGCACCACCTAGGGACAAGTTAATGTCAGCTCTGCAATTTCTGCCTTCTGCTTCCTTAACTACCAGTCTTGGACTGTCATCACTTTTTTATTGGAAGGGTATGTTTTAAATCCTTATTCCAAAGTAGTTCCCAGGCTTTTCAGTCCTTGGAACTATCTACAGTTCTGACAGCCAAGACAAATCTCTGGCATCAGATAACTTCTAGGAGTTCTCCTTTGCTCTGTGTCTCGTGCTTAGTGGTGGTGCTGCGTTCTTATTCTCTGGATTGCGTCTCCTTTTCCTCTAAAAATATTATTTCCAGTAAAGCTTCAAGCTCACTTTCATCCTCCTTTCTCAGTCTTTTCTGATTTAGGTTATAGTCACATAAGATGGAGAGAAGATCCTGTTATTTCTTTTATTCCCCCATCTACCTGAGAGAGAACCTTTGACCATAATGATTTTTTTTCAATAAAGATGAAGTTACCTCTGTGACTTTTTCCTTAGCACAAAGTGTGTAACTCCTTTCCTTCTTTCTAAGAAATAGACTTATAGGATATAATAAAATTCTTGCATTAAAACTTTATAGTTTTGTAAGCTGTTTTAGCCCACAGTCTAAAGCAGTGGCTCTTAAACTTTGTATGCTGTGAATGTTAGAAATGGGGACCCTCTTACCTCAACTCCAATTCACTGGGTCTGGGTTAGGGCCACAGAATTCATATTTTTATCAAGAACCCTGGGAGATTCAGATGTAGGCAGGCCTTGGTCCATTCTAAGAAATACTTATTTAAATGATTATTTGTTTTCCAATGTGGAGTTTTTAAACTGAAGAGTCATTTTAAAGCACAGGTATTTGTGTTTCATCACAAAATGAACGTGCATTTTTGAAACCTCATATTTACCTCAGACTAAGAGAAATGTTTCTCCTGAAACTTAGAAAAATAACAGAGTTACATAGATTTTTTTAACAATATTTGAATGAAAACACATTAACTATATTGGGAATACTTTGGGTCTAAGATAACAAAAATATTTTCTTTTGGGCCTATTATCAGAAGAAATTCTATAAATAACTGCTCCTTAATTAAATATGTAGGACTTTGGCATTTGGTGTAATGGTGACCACTATATAGATTCTGTGTATTTTCTATGTTTTGGCTTAATCTGTGTCAGAAAGTTCCATAATTTATATCATGAATAAAAAATTTTATAAATTCAGCACACATTTCCAGCTAATCATTCAAATAGGAATTTGCTAAACAGTTGCATGCCTTAATCTTGTGATTCTAATGAGTTAAACAAAATAAGAGTTTCTCTTTTGGAACAATCAAAAGTGTTTTTTTTTTTTTTTTAATGGAACTAGATTGTAGGTGGAGGGTTCCAGGTTAGTTTTGAGAGCTGCAGTGATTTGTGGCAGTTTAGTCAACGTCAGATCAAACAAGACCATGTAAGTTAACACATCATTTGTCTTTTTGTGTGTGTGCACTATAGGCAAAAGTTGGAAAAAACACCGTGGAATAAATCTCCTTCATCAATAGATCACAGGAGGGAAAAAAATATTTTAGGTGGTTATTTCTTTAAGCTTCTTTAAATTGTGATGTTATGCAGTAAGTAACCCGAGATCATATACATTTTATCTTTTTCTTTAAAAATTATGTTTGCCTCTTGTAATAGTTGATCATACTTTTTCTAAAAAAAAAATTTGAATTGTTGTTTTCTGGACATTGTCAGCAGTGGCCATGGGATGTTTCAGACTAATGTCACTGGCTGCTGAGTACTCCATTGTTTCTCTCACCCTCCTCTTTTTTAGAGTAAAGATGGCAAAAGTCCACTGCACATGACAGCTGTCCATGGACGATTCACACGGTCACAGACCCTCATTCAGAATGGTAAGAGAGATGCTTCAGTAGTGTCTTTATGTGAATAGTTTTTTGGTCTGAGTTTGGCTGTCAGTCATCTGAATGTGAACTTTGATGCTCTGTTTTAGAGTTTTGGTAAGCATGGATTTACATAATACTTTGATGTACTTTGCTAAAAGCTCTTCAATTCCCAGGCAGACAAAGAACATGTCAGCTTTGAAATTGGGAAGTTATGTACTTAAATAGGATCAAGATCCCGTTACTGTTCATTCTGAAATTAATAAAGATAGCAACAAATCTGAATTATTTTTGAATTTTTAGAATTCACCATAGTTCCCTAAGTTGAAACTCATTAAGCTACTTGGGCAAAGGCAGGAACAATGAGATGACTCAGAAGATAAGCAGGTAAGTACGTGATTTAAAGGATCATAAAATCACAGGCTTGACAGAGACCTGGGAAAGTCACATAATATAGTACTTTTCCAGGCCCACAGCAAAGGTATACTTGAACCATTGGGTTGTCTCTAAAGCCAAAGTACTAAGGAGAGTCACCTCACATCATGGTTCTTGCTGCTAATAAGGGGTCATGGCCAGCATCTGTGAGTGAGTTGACTTTGAAACACAACTTCTGTTATCTCAGCAAATCTTAGAGATGATTAAAAAAAAAAATCAGGTTTAGTCCAGATCTTAAGCTGACATTACAGGTCTGTCTATCAGTTCCTAAACTGTTTTTAGTCGACCCACATTGCTACTTCTCAAAATTCTTATATCAGTCAGTTTCCTTGGACCTATATTTTTCTCATCTATAAGAATTTTGAGTGACATACACTTGAATTGTGAGTGGCACTGAGTTATATCTTAGGCACTCAAGTTATAAAACAAAGTCATCATTTGACATTTGGATGGAAGACCAGCCAGTGAAATTATGCTTAGGAAGCAAAGTATCTGCTGCAAAACAAAGAAAATTTATAAGTACTTCAGTGAAGTTGTAGGAGAAAAGAAATCCTAACAAGTTTCCAACAAGCCAAGAAAGGTAAAATGGAAATTAACTGCAAAACACCCATTATTTCTAATTTGAAATATATGCCCTGCCTTTGACATTCATTCTACTGAAAAGGCCACTTTGTTTTGTCTTACTGGATATGAATACAGGGGGAGGGAGTGACACAAGTTTCTCTCTTCGGAGCACTTTTCTCATCCCACTGTGTTTCTCAACTGTTTTTCAGAAACAATGTCCACCCCCTTAAAAACAAACAAAACTTTTAAAATGAAGAAATAAAACTGTTTAAAAAAGTGTAATATAAATTTAATCACCGGGCCTTAGCTCAGGGGCATAAGAAGCTTTGTTCCCTTTTAGAGCGATCCCAAGCACCAGGGACAAGATTGGAGAGAGAACGATTTTTTCACCTTGTCAGCACTGCCTTCCTACAGGTTCCTCCCTGTGTGCCAGACCATAGTGGCCCTCTCCTGTGCATCAAGGCCGTGGCGCATCTCCCCTCTGTCCTGGTAGCAAACTTACAACAATCCCAGGGGATTGCTGGTTGGTTTGACCTCCGCACGAGCCATCCTATGGGCTAAAAGACTTCCGTGCCCTTCTTGGACATTCTTGCTAGACTTTTGAATTGGGGTAAGACCGGAAAGAGACCCCATCTCTTATCCTCAGTGATCAAGGGATCTTTGTTTCAGAGCCTGTCTCATTCTTGACTGGCATCTTGCTTGTGGTTTGGGTGAGGTCCAGGGGCCTGGATTGATGAAGCAACAGCAGCTATATTATACAGCCTATTCTGTATAATGATAAAGCTAACATTGGTCGAGTGTTCACACTGTGCCAGGCACTTAGCTAAACACCCCATATAAATCTTTTTAACCACGCTATGAGGAAGAGGTACTATCATTATCTCCATTTCAAAGATGGGGAAGTTGAGGCAGAGAGGTTGTCACTTGTGTCAGGATACATGGCTAGTGTGTTAAGGAACAGGGATTGGAACACAGGCAGTCTAATATTGGAGACTGAACTACTACAATTATAAACGTGATCTCTGGAAGACCAATGATGTTAAAAATTTTTTTTAACTTGAATTCTATTTACTCTAAGCGTCACTTATATTTGAAATAGAGGTGTCCCTGTAAAAGGATGATTTGACATTCTCTTCTCTCAGTTGACAGTTCTTTGCATTCATAACACATATGAGAGCTGTGAATTCTTCCATTTTAAATTTTTTGAAATGCCCTTGGGGAGAAGAATAGGAAGTTCTTTTCTTCCTGTTTGTTGACTTCCTTCTGGAAAAATCCTGGGCTGCTGCCAGGACCATCCCTGTCCAGAGGCTCATGCCCCCGGGACTTGGTGTCCTCCAGCAGGACACAGCAATAGCCCCTCTGTCCTCCAGGAGCTGGAACGCCAGTACCACAGGGGAACATCTCTCAGCTCCCAGAACGAAGCGAACTTGCTACCGAGGAATGTGCTTTGTATTTATTTATTTGGTTGGTTAAATTGCTTTGGTGTTTGGACTTCATATAGTGTTTCTCTGCATCCCTGACTGCTCTCCAGTCAGGATTACTAGTTCTTTACAGTAGCTTTGTAGTTCCAGAGTCATTCGGCTTCGTAAGATAATCACTTAAAAAATACCCTTTTCTTTTTTATTTAGTAAGCAAAGACTACCTCTGCTGTCGAATCGCGTTTTTGTTGTCTGAAGCTGCATTGTCATAGTGAGAGAGGGAAAGGAGTGAAAGACACAATATGGTATCAGGAGGCTTTTGATGCGGCCATTTGCACTAGGCAGCTGCCTCGGATGTGATCCAGCAGGTTAAACAAGTTCAAAAATAATGTCTTCTTCAAGAAGCTTTAAAAATAAATAGAGTTTGAAAAGGAAGAGTCAAGTTCTAGGTTAGGATGACTCAGTGCGGGATTTTTGGCTCACAGTCCTTCCAAGGCAACTTAATAAGATGACCATTCTTGTTTGGGTAATAAAAACTAATCTCAGATGAATGCTTAGATAATGCTGATTAATTTTGCCTTCTGACATACCCTGCATACTTCTCAACTCACAAATGTTTATTTTTCTCACTAATTATCAGTGATCAATGACCAACATTAATTTGCAACCTTCAAATGAATAGTAAAGATTTTTTAAAATTTTAATTACTATTTTTTTTTTAGAGACAGGGTCTTGCTCTGTCACCCAGGCTGGAGTACAGTGACGTGATCATAGCTCACTGCAGCCTCGAACTCCTGGACCCATCTCAACATCCCAAATAGCTGGGACTACAGGTGCACACCACCATGGCTGGCTAAGTTTTTAAATTTTTTGTAGAGACACTGTCTTGCTATGTTGCCTAGACTGGTCTCAAGTGATCCTTCTGCCTTGGCCTCCCAAAATGCTAGGATTACAGGCATGAGCACATGCCCAGCCAAGATATTTAATTTGCATTCAAGCAAGTTTTAAAGATTTTCAAGTGAAAATGGAAAGGTTTGTGGAGTGATTATAACATAGAAATTTACTCCTCAAGAGGGCCTACTTTAATAGAAAACATATTTCCAAATAATAAATACACAGTCTCTCTTTTATTTTTCCACTGTTACAATGTTTTCCTGAAATATATTTTAAATGACAACAAAAGCATACATAGACAATAATTATCTATATTTTTACATAGATATATACATATTATATACTTTACTCTCAATGGCTTCTTTTTGGCATAGTGCTTGAGTATACTGCTAATGGGAATGCAGATGGACACAGCTTTTTGCAAAAGCCATTTGCTGGTGTCTATGAGGAGCCTTTTGATCCAATAGTTGTACTTCTAAAAATGTTGCTGAAGGAAATCATGTGAAACATAAAGATTATTTATAAATGTGTTTATTCCTGTGTTTTTCTTTACAACAAAAAGTTGTGAATGGCCTCAGTGCCTAGTAATTGGGGGCTTGCTAAGTAATTCTCTAAAGCACCACCTTAACCCAGTAATTAAACCTTTTTTTAATTATGGTAAAATATATACAATATAAAAATTCCTATTTTAACCATTTTTAAGTGTACAGTTCAGTGGTATTCCATACATTTGCACTGTTATACAATCACCACCACCATCCATTTCCAGAACTTTTTCTGTTCTCAGACTAAAACTTTGTACCCACTGCAAGCAATCAAATTTTGCATGTCCCATAATGGAATAACTGTGTGTGTGCTGAGGAGATGCAGGGGAAAGTAGGTATCAGCTCTGGGTATTCTTGCTGAAATGTTTAGCCTGAATCTAATAATGAGGAACTCATCAGACAACTCCAGAAGACAGGGCACCCTACATGGCTCCTGGGTTGGCCTCCAGAAATATCAATGACATGAGAAATGTCAAAAAACAAATAAATAAAAGCCAAGAGGATTGCATTAGATTAATGGAAACTAAAGAGACATGAAAACTATATGCTATCAGAATCTGTGGTTGGATCCTGGATTAAAACAACAACAATAAAATAACTATAAAGTACATTTTGGAGGTAATTGGAGAAATTGGAATATGTCTTAATATTACATAAAATTTTGTATCAAGATTAAATTTCTTGGGTATGATGATGAAATTGTGGTTATGTGTGAGAATGTCTTTGTTCTTAGGAGAAACATGCTTAGGGATGAAACGTTATGTTTTTTTAAATGGTTCCTCAGATAAATGAACAAACAGATCAATTAGATCTACATGCACACACATATGAAAAGAAGAGAGAAAGAAAGAAATGTAGTGAAATAAAAAGTTGGGGGAAAAGAAGGCAAAATAAAACAAAACAGGATGAAAATGCTGTGTTATTAAAATGACTGTAAATGATTAATGTCATAGTTTTTATAAATGGAGGCATTTTCAGTTTATAGTTCATGCTTTTACCATTTTACTTATCATATTTTAAGGTAGATAATCAGACTATGTAAAATATTTTCCTGAACTCTCTATCCTCTTTGGTCCTTGTGCTTAGCATGAGGTTTATATAGGTTTTTAATTCAGCAGGTAAAATTAAAATTGAATATGTCTTCAGAATGATATTTTATGGAATTTGAGTACGTCGTTCATGCAGAGCAGGAATGTAGTTGTAAGATTTTAGATCCCTAAATAAGACAATGCAGAAAGGTTTTTCAAAAGCATTTCTAATAGACTTCTCTCTATGCAGATATACTACTACTGCTATTTCAGATGGTGACTTGTCCCCTTAAAGAACAGTTTTATACTTCAGAGCAGAGATGCACACTGGAGTAGAAAAGAAATCAACATTTGGTCAACACGAGGGATTAGCACAGAATGTAGTCTCTGAATCAACCTGAATCTTTGTGTTAAACTTATTAAAATATCTCTTTCAGGAGGCGAAATTGACTGTGTGGATAAGGATGGCAACACTCCTCTTCATGTGGCTGCAAGATACGGTCATGAGCTTTTGATTAACACCTTAATAACCAGCGGAGCTGACACAGCCAAGTAGGTTACTGCAGAAATACGGTAGAATAATTGGCACTTGTGGGAATACTGCCAAAGGGATTCTGCCACGCAGCAGATAGTTCCCATTTATCCAGATTAGGGTGGATCTGTTCCATTATACCAAACACAAATTAAATTTGAAATAAATTAAGTGACTTTTAATGATGGACATAAGGAAGCACTGATTTTATTTTTCAGTTACATCCAAGTGTGGCCTATTCTGATGGTTTTAGTTAAGGAGACTTGAACTTTATTCCTAACTCTGCTAATATTTTTCTGTTCTTTTCAATGCTTAATGTTAGTTAAACAGGAAAAATAAAACATAATTGGGCAAATTCAGAATTTATTCAGAGTGCTTGCTCGGTTTCAGTGATATGGTTATGTAGGGTGCAACTGAGTAAATCTGCTACATAGGGAGGGGGGAACCTGACTTCATTTTATACTTCAATTCAACAGAAATGCACAAAGCATCTATAGGAGGCTGTCACAATGCTGGGTGCTATGGGGGATTTCAGAGTAGGTAAGTTACCTAGTTGGTATCTTCAAGGAGCTCTTACTTTTGTTGGGGGCCCAAGGCCCACTTAGGACAAAGAGCCATGAAAGATAATATATCATAAAGTTCTAAATGAAACAGGACTTAAGTGGCAAAATGTTTGCTGTAGACAATATATGCCGTAGAACATAGAGAGGCAGTAGAAAGCTCAAAGGAGCTAATTTTCTGAAAAGGCTTCAAGGAAAACATGAATTTTAGGTAGGCTTTGGAGGATAAGAATTGTTAATATTTGTATAGAGCAGAGGGCGGCAGCCCTCCCCACCAGAGAGGAAAGCAGGAACGAAACAGGAAAAGACTGCACCCGGGGGAGAGCTTGGCTTGGCAGAGTGGAGGGCACGCATGTGATGACTCTGTGCTCCGCGCAGGGGCCCATCGTGGGGTGGTTGGGAGCTGGCTTGGGTGGGCACGTCCTGGGCTCCAGTCCAACCTACCTCCCTTGTCAGCTGTGTGACTTTGAGCCTGTTGCTTTGGTTTCCTCATTTGAAAAATGGGAGTAATAATAGTATATACCTACAGGTTTGTTGTGAGGATTAAATGTCTTCATTACTGTTAAAGATCTCTGGTATATGGTAGTGTGAGTTGTATAAATATATCTGCTAAGGTTGTTAAAAAGATAATCAGATAATCCATGTTGTTAATAAAAGCTCTTTGAGCAGTACCTGGCACACAGTAAGCCATCAATACATGTTAACTATTATTTTATTCCTTACTAATATGTAGTAGAACCAACTTAAAGAGGGCCTTAAATGCCTGAATAAAGAGTTTGGCCTTAATGACAGAGACTGGGGGGTAACGATAACTGACTTTTTAGGAGAAGGGCAATAGGAGGGCAGTGTATATTAGGAATTCGGTTTTGTTTGTCAAATGTTGTACAACAGAATTGAAAATCTTGCTTGAGAATGAGCCAAAATTTAAATGGCCCAGGGAAGCTGTAGTGGGATCATTAAATCAAATGCATAGAGGGCCCGGTGTTCTGGGCTCGAAGTGAATTATGTGATGTGCTCTGGTAGCTTGGTAGTATATAATGGTTCACCTCCATCAGTTCAACGTTAGGTTGGCCTGGGTTCCAGTAACCTCCTGAGCTCCCAGTCTAGTGGTCAAGATTAGAACAACAGCAAATAACCGCAGTGTTGTGAGGTTTGTTACAAAGGAGGTTTGGACCAGACTATAGGAACAGAGTGAGGGTCCCCCACTCCGAGGTGACATTTTAGCAAAAGGAAGACTGCATAGGAGTTTGCCAGGAGGATAGAATTGTGAGGTCGAAAGAGAGGGGAGAAACAAGGAAGGACATTCCAAGAGGAGGGAACCATCTTTATAAAGACACAAACGTGAACGTGTCGAAAGCAGATTTCTAAACCTGGGTCATCTGATGTGTTGGGTGTGGGGGCAGGGGAAAGAAATGAGGCAGAAAGGCAGGAAGAGCCACATCTCCAAGGACCTTACAAGTCCTGCTCAGGAATTGGATTCCATTCTGAGGCATTCGAAAGCTGTTACAGAATTCTAAGTGGGTGTAGAGTAGGTTGTGTCTAATGATCCCATTTGTGTGTAAGAAAGATCACCCTGATAGCTATCCAGACATATCGGAGGCAGTCCAGACATGGCGGAGGCCGTCCAGACGTGTTGGAAGCTGTCCAGACTAGAAACGCTTGGCAGCCTCTTGCAAACATCCAGAGAAGAAAAGATGAGGTCTTGGGGAAGGATGAGGCTGAGGGCCGGCAGGAGAGGGGAATGCTGACTATTAGCAGTGGGGTGTCTCTTTCCAGAGAGAAAGGAATCTGCTTTAAGCCAAAGGAACTTTTTGATTGGGATGTTGCAAGTTAAAAGGAGCAGCTCAGTTTTGTGGCTAAAGCTCTACACTAGGTTTAAGGAGGCTCTTACCAGGCTCTGGAGTTCCCAACGAGACCGTGGCTGCCCAAAGCCAGGGACCATAAATGCTCAGTGTTAATTAAGCAGAAGTAAAATATCTGGGCACAAAGCAACTTTACCTGTGATATGTTAATATATCAGTGGTATTTTTCTTTCAACTCTGGGTTACTTGAGGAGTTTTAGCCAAACTATCATGAATTTCTGATTTTCTTCCAAACCAGAATCCATTTTAGGGATAAAAATAAACTGGGCCCAATATGTACTTAAAATTTCCACCCAAAATCCATTTAATTTAATATGCATGAAGTTTATTTCCTTTTAATTATTTGGCCTTCAATTTATGCAAACACACATCCTATAGCAAAAGTGCCTTAGAAATGGCATTGTTGTTCAAGTAGCCTTTCCTTCCCTTGGCTGTGCTGTGTCCTGGGGACACAGAAGAGGGAAACATTGTCCCAGCCTCAAAAAGCCACATCTGATTTCTTTTGTCACAACAAACCTGGGGGTAAGACTTGCTACCTTCAGTGCCAATGGTTCATTAAGACAGTGATGGGTGTGTGTGTGTGTGTGTGTGTGTGTCTGCCTGCATGCTTGTGTGTTTGTATGTATGAGAGAAGGGAAACCACCTTAGGGGAAAATATCAAAGTGGAAAGGAGAGAAATTAGAAAAGATTAAATTGCCAAAAGCACCTCAGAAAATCACTATTCTCTAGGTTCCTGACAGGTTTAGTAAAAGGAGAGAAATAGGCCTTGTCCTTCTATAAATAAGTAAACAAATAGCATTTATGAAAATAACTCATCTTCATTCATAAAAAATACGGCCAAATATATTTTAAAAGATCTCTATATGACAAGTTTTATCATTACTTTCTTATGAATTTACTTGAATCTACTGTAAGCCCTTGGTTAGAATATTCTTTGTTATTCTTTTTGCTTCGCTGAACTTTAAGTCAGAGCACTTACTGCAGCGTGACTCAGTGCTCAAACAAATTTAAGTGGTATCAGGGCCCTTTGGTTTTTCTGCTTGAGCTTTGCTGGGTTTGGAGTACTTGTCTCTAGGATTTTAGTTGCCCTTCCACTTTATCAGTTATGCTCTCAGTTCTATTTCTGCTTCAACTGGGCAGAATAGGGATATTGTAGTTATGCAGATAACTGGCTCTGACATTCATTCATTCATTAAATATTTGTTGAGGGCCTACTACGTGTCACCTATTATGCCAGGTTCTGGGATTATAGAGGTCCCTGCCCTCAAGGAATTTATAATCCATTGAGGGCAAGATTTAAACAAGTAATTAAAATCGTTCATGCTAAATGTGATGCCAGAGCAATTGCTGGTTGCTACTGGGATATGGGAAAACATATCTGGGACCTGGAACCCTGTCTGGGCAAGGCCAGGGAGGGCTTTGGGGAAGAAGCAGTGGTTAACCAAGACAAAAGGATGAGTAGTAGTTAGTTTGTAGTCGTGAGAGTCTTTTTAGATCCTCAGTATAGATGTTTTTTTATTATAATGTTAACTTGAATATATATAGACATAAGACTCAATATAAACTCAGACTTTTGACATTAATATGTCAATAATTTAAAAAATTCCAAAATGCTTACAAACAAAAACCAACACCATTCATGTTAACTGCACAGCTTAATAGTAGCAAGTACTGAGTATTTACTTACACCAGGCACTGCACCGAGGGGTTACATTAACTGTCACAGCAACCTCATGGGGTAAGTGCTATGATTAGCCCCATCTTACAGGTGAAGTAACTGAGGCACAGAGAGGTTCAGTCATCTGCCCACAGTCACAGAGCTAGCGCGGGGTGGAAATGGGACTTGGTCCTCAGCCAACTGGATCTGGACTCTCGGGCTCCTGAGCACGGGGCTTGCTTTCTCGCTACATAACAGATGATGGGGGATAGTTCACATTTTGCCAACATTCTATCACAATTTGTGTAGGGTTACAGTCCTGGTGGCTGAGGTGCTGACTCTTTAGAGTTCAACGTATGCTGCAAGAATGGAGGTTTTCAAGTGGCTTAAACAAAGCGTGGAACAGCTGGACTCATCCCACAGCACAGAGGCCCTTACTCAGATACTGCCAAACCCTGGCTCAGGGACCGCATTATCACTGGCCCTCCCCACGTCCAGGCATATTATTTGTCTATTGAGTCATCTTTATTCTTTTCTCGGTGGCCCGTGCCAGTGCCACACAAGCCCCATTGTGAGCCTAAGTACAAACTTGGGCGCTGGAATTTGGCAGAGGTATGTGGTGATAAAGTCATCATTCAGATGAGCCTCAAATGCTTTTAGACCAGTTATTTCAGATCATCATCACAAGGAAAAGACAATTTAAAAATTCTTACGGAGAACAGCTTGAGAGCCCAAAGATTTCTGGAGACCCCTAGGGATGCACTGGCTAGTTTGAGAAGCACTGTGAGAAGCAGTGGAGAAAGAGAAGAGGGTTTCAGGTGGAGGAACCAGCATGGACAGAGCCTGGCTCTTAGGAGGAAGGCAAAGAAACTCACTGAGATTCTAGAATACGCATAGATTAGGCAATAGCCAGATCCAGAAGGGACCTTTCAAGGCACGTTAGAGTGTTAGGACTTGATTCAGAAGGACCCACTGAAAATGTCTGTAGGTTGCAAATAGCAAGGACCAGTTCTCGTGGTTATCAGTTATGCCCAAATGCCTCTAACTTAGGGGTGCATCATAAATACTTGGAATGGCATAGATAAAATTCATTGGAAATTGATTTTTTCATTTAGGTAGGAATCATAAAAGCATCCTATTCTAAATTTAGAAATTATTTTTGTCTCACTCACTCAGTGAGCAAAACTAAACCAATCCCATTTCCCTAGGAGAGTTGTGAGGTAAATATTATAAAGGATAGAACGATAACAGAAGTGTTAGCTGGTCACAGTTCATTCTTGGCATTTAAGTAATCGCACACCTGATTATAAGGAAGCACAACCTGATTATAATTTAAAAACTCACAGACTACTGATTACCAATTAAGCTAATAATAATTGCAAGGGCAAATAATAATACTGACATTTATGGTAAAGGCTTCTTACCATGTGGCCACTCTATTTGGCACTTGTGTGTCTTATCTCAATGGGTCCTTCCAATTGCTCCATGATAAAATGCTGTAATTATCTTATTTTCCTGATGAGGGAACCATTATGTACTTGGCAAAGATCAAATAGGTAGCAAGTGGCAAAACTAGCACTTGAACCCAAAGTTTCTGACCCCATCACCTTAATCACAGTGTTGTTTACCACATGGCTTAAAGAGAAGGCTCTAGAAAAGACTAGATGTAGGAAAGGCAGCTGCGGCTCCCTGATGCCAACTGGAAAGCTTAACAGAACCGACTTTTTAAGAATGCCAAGGCCCATTCTTCACTTCTGATAGCTCTCTACAAGATAGTCATCCAGATCTTATTTATTCTGAAATACGTGGGTAGGAGATGCCAGCTAACAGCTAAATTAGAAATAGCTAATACAAATGTGTTCTATTAATTTCATGACTGGTCAAATAAATGGAGTAATTTAACTGGAATTGTTCCCCTTTCCTGTAACTTATACATTGTTAACTTTAGTGTGATTTAGCATCTTTGTTCTTCATCTTCCTTGATGTATACCTGATGAAATAATAGTGATGCTTCTCATTTGACTCAGACAGCCAAGTCTTAATTTTTCTCCTAACGGTTTTATAATCTTTCCTTTACAAGCAGTCCTAGAACAATAAAGGTGTAATTTTATTTTGAAATGCATGAATCATTTCTGAAGTGATTCAGAAATGCTGAATTCTGCTTTTCTTTTTTTTCCCAATCTTGACTTGATACTTAGTTTTACTATTTGAACTGTAGTTTCACACTCAAGTTCAAATGACAGTTGTACTTAAGTCTACACTAATATGTTTTCAACTCCTACACTGAGGTGGTGACTTTTTATTAACTGTAGAATAAAAAATATGTATCAAACAGAATTTTTACTAGGCCTATTAATTTAGAATAGTTCTCTCTATCGTTTCAGGTTTATAAGTAGCAATGAAAAAGATAAAATAATTAGCTAATGTTGAGTGTGATGAATTATCTAAAGATAGGGGTGTTAAGTGGCAAGCTTGATAAGAAATATTGATAATGAAGTTTATAGAATATATTATGATATTATTGCTGTTATACTATCACTTATGCTTTTTGTTTTCACCAATTGATTTCTTATAGAGTTTGATGCTATTTTCCCTAATTCATTTGCCTGTAATTATTTTATATGATATATATTTTATATATCTTTATAGACTGCATTATATATATATACAGATTTATGTGTGTATATGCATGTACGTGTGTGTGTGTATGCGCGTGTGTATCTATATTTAAAGAATTGAGGAAGGCTCAAAGAAATCTTGAGAAATCCAATCCCTGATTCTAGGCACATTCTTTCAGAAACTTAAAATCATCCTAGAAGATATTCATCTACTTTCCTCTTCCAAATATTCAGAGATATTTAATCATATGTTTTTGCCATAACTCCCCCAAACAAATGAAATAGTTAGTAAATGCATTACCTTCAAGTTCCATTTTGTAAGGCACTTTTAAAGCAGGTTATACGTTTTTTAAAAATTGTAAGTTTCTCTTGCCTCAAGAGGGAACAATATAAATAATAGCATAAATAGAAAAGCTTCTTTCCCATCCCCCAACTGCTTCTGCCTTTTCATGAGCATCAAGGGCGTCACTGATGCAATTGCTTTTCAGAATTTTTTTGGTAAATGATGAGAGAGGCAATTACAAGCAGCTCTCCTCTATGTGACACCCCGGAAGAAGGGCAAATTGCATCTCTTGATGGATGCCAGCTATTATATACACTGGGTTGGAAATCTCCATATAGGGAAAGGAAAATAAACAGAGGGAAGACTGAACAAAAACACCAATAAATAGAAAGAAGCTATCATGGAAAGAGAGAGCGATGGTTAATTGCCTACAGACTCGGATTTTGCACAACATTGAATACTCTGAAATATCTGTGAATTATGTATATGGTTTCACACATTCACACACACATAATAACTTTTGAGATGGCAAATAAAATTCATGTATCCAGAGCCTAACAAATTCAAATCCTATGTATTTTTTCATGAAGCATGGAGTCTGAAAGGCCCACTTTGTGCCAGGGAAGAAACTTAGGTAATTAATACTCCAGGGTGTAAATAGATACAGTCCTGTACTTGCTTCTGTTATGCAGAGGATTTTAAACATCTGAAATGTATTATTTGATTAAAATACGATGTTATAAGAAATGATCACTAACATTATAAATGCTTATAAGTACACAGCAACCACCCTATGATGCTGTTTGTTATGAATTACATACAATTCAGCACATGGCTTTGGGTCCTTGTTGGAGGAAATGTGAGAGGGGAGAGGAGGAAGATTTAATTCTGAAAGCAAAAGTGCTGCCATCAGAAGGCTTTCTGTCCCTTACGGGATCATCCTGGGGTCCGTGTCATGGTGGAAGTCAGTCTAAAAAGTCCTTTTCTAGACTCTTCCTTTAATAGTTCTAGGTTTATGAAATATATGCAAACTAATGTTTATTACTCCTGTATTTTTGTGACTGGTATCGTGATATGGGTTAACATGCAACGTAAAAGTACGTTAGGAAGATAAAGTTTCACCTGCAGAAGGTATAAACATTAGCTTTTATTTTCATCCAAAACTTTATTTTCAATAATACAGCTGTTATTAACTCAGCAAAGTGCTTGGCACATAACACATCAATAGTAAGTATGTTTATCAAACCGAGGAATAAAACAAGCTGTTTTTCAAATTTAGCTTATCTCGCTCAGCATTGTTATCTCCAGCACTTTGCATAGTATCTGAAGCTAAGAAAGTGTTGAATAGTTGAATGAATGAATGAAACATATCACTAAGTTGAAAAAACATGAGAGGGAGATTAAAGAGTCACAGTTTATGTGAAACAGATTTTCTTAAAAATATGCATTCCTATGGTTATGGGCTGGTTTAGATTCAGGCATTTATAATTTTAAGATGGAAAATGATTACATAATTATTTATTAGATGGAAGAATTATGAAATTATTTCAGCCAAGGGAGTCTCTAAGCAAGGTGGTGTTAATTTTCATCAGGGAACTTCTAGGAAGGTCACTGTTCTTCTGCATGTATCTTGAGATCTGTTACCATGAGCTGCTCTGTTTTTTTCGTCCTCAGGTGTGGAATCCATAGCATGTTCCCTTTGCATTTAGCCGCCCTAAACGCTCACTCTGACTGCTGCAGAAAGTTGTTATCATCGGGTAAGTAAATTCATTACCAGAGCTGAGGCTTAATGTGTCCTGTACATGAGTCACGTGGCTTCAGGTGTCTGCTCAGAGTGAGTGGCTGCTTGTGCTTCATGTCGTTACCCGGACGTGGCAGGATGAGTCGTGTTCCACAGCTAACTGCATGTGACCGTTCCCGGCAGTCCTTGGTGTCAAAGCTGTTTGAATGTCAGTATTCCTGCCCAAGAATGAGAATCTTGTCTGTTTTTTAAGTTAAAGCTTGGGTGATTCAGGGTAAGAAAGAGGCAGGGATGGCCAGAGCTTATAGGCAGTTTAAATCATAGAAGAAGAAAATATCTTCAAGGCTTAAAATGATGACTTAACATTTAATATTTTTTAACAAAAGGAAAAGGTCGAATCCCCTACACTTAGTGGTAGAAATGTCATGCTTCCTTCCTCCTCCCTGAGCATTGAAAAATCACTATAGATGATCCCTCCAACTAGGTTTAGTTTTTATTTTTTTTAATGTGAGACTATTTGGAACCAAGAAATCCTCTCTGGTTTAGAGCTTTGCTAATCTTTCTTATCACCTCTTCTACCAACTTACGTATATTAAGAAGTTCCTGGGCTTTCAAAAGTGGTAGAGGTCTGCAAGGCAAAGATTGTTTGTGAATTAATTCATCAGCTATCCCAGAGACATTTTTTTTTCCTTTAAGTACTTTACCTATGGTTGATTCTGCTTTCACTGCTGTCGGCATGTTTAAAAATAATCCCTGCATGCATGTTCCCAAATCTGAAACCAGCCAAAAGGTCGGAATACACTTAAGAAAGTATCTATTCCAGCATGTTAGAATTACTGCTTTGCCTTCCATGTTTTCTCCATGTGTTCTGTCTGCCTGTCTATTGCCCTACTTATATCAAATTGGTTTCATAAATTTCTATCCTGGGATTGAAAAATGGGGTGGTGGTTCACCCAGGGCTGAATGTGAAAATAAATCCTTCTTGACTTCACGGTTCTTCCTATAAAATTGCCAAGCTTGAGCAGTTACCATTCGTTTCCATGACAACCTCTTTCTGACTACAATTGCTTGCGTTCTGGTTTTTCTACTAACTGATTTTTCTGTCTCTGCAATGTTTCTTGTGGTTTAACTAGGACAAAAGTATAGCATAGTATCCTTGTTTAGTAATGAGCACGTGCTGTCTGCAGGCTTTGAAATAGACACCCCAGATAAATTTGGAAGAACGTGCCTTCATGCTGCTGCTGCAGGAGGGTGAGTAGTTAGCAATTCTAGTTATTTCATCACTTAATTACTAATTCATCTTTATTGACTTAAGTTGTCTGTGAATCAAAGGCAATTTCCTTAGTCAAATGGGTAAGAATCATTTCTACCAAATATCAAATACCACTATGTTACATTTCCAGATTACTTGCATTTTGTTCTTCCAAAGAAAAATTGTTGGCCTATCTCCTATAGCAAATTGTTTTTCTTCTCTCTCTCTTTCCTTTATTTTTTTAATTGTAAATTTTCACGCTATAGAATATGTATCTATCAGGTACTCTTTCACCAAAAGAAAATAATTTGAAATTTGTTCCTAAGCTTTTCCTTTCTTGTTGCTGGTAGGTGGGTGATGATCAAGAGAATCAAGATTGAATTAATTAATGTTCATTTGTACACATTTTCATCCTTATTTCAAATCTGATTTTTTAAGTCTTTATAATGATTAAATGTGAACAGAAGTCAAGAAAACCCAAAAGATAGGCAAGAAGTGATTTAATCCTTGCCTTTTTTTTTTTTGCATTGTATAGAGAATTTTCCATCAGTACTCTCTTTTTTCATACTGGTAGTTAGATTGAAGCTCTGATCAATATGTCGTTGATATATCTGACCACACATTGACCAAACATGGCATCTCTTGGATGACCTTGTTTGGGTAAGGTGTTGGTTCTTAATCAATTTCCTGATCCTTAAGGAATAGCAATGCTTCTCCATTTGTCATTTGTATATTACCAAAGACATTACCTGTTTATCAGAGGTGGATTAATGGTGAACCTTTAGGGCTCCTCGTTTACATGGGTCCCTTCTAAAAAGTCTTATAACTAGTTTTATATTCATAATTTTGTATTATTTTTTAAAGAGTGCCCTTCCCCCACCCAAGCCCTCAAATTGTATGAGCTTCATGAGCCATGCCACTTTGATCTGCCACTGACTTTGATCCTTTGGCACCAGTCAGTAAGAGACAGGTGCTTTGTATCAACTGGCATGCTACACCAACACATAGATGTCTTAAAAAGTTCTTACACTGGATGACTGAAATAGCTAGCTCTTTGAGAAAGGTGGCTATGAAGGGTGGATGTGGGGAGGGGAGGGCCCTGCTCAGGTTTATCATCGACATCATTTTTCTTATTTAAATTATAATAAAACAATAAATTCCAGGCTGCTTCTTAGCATCCAAGTTTAGAACAATGATGGATGATTGCCTCTTTTTATGACTACATTTTAAAAAATATCAGACCTGTGCAGAAGGTGGCAAGACACCATTTCAGATTCATGTCTGAAACTCCTATTAGAATTAATATTTAGCTATATGCCCTTCAACAAGAAATTCACTTCGATGGATCCTTTTCTTTCTACTAAATATGATTTATTGCTTCTGCGAATGACAAAGAAGCCGAGCAAGATCACTGTGCTCCATTGCATTGTTTTCAGCCTTGGTTCTACACATTTTTTACTTAGATTACAAAAACAGAGAAATGCAGCTGTTTTATTTCCCATTAAGGAGTATCTAGGTTGAAAGTGGTTTATCATGGTGAATTCATTCTGCTGTGATAAAAGGTAATACTCATCCACTCTGGCTCATTGTTTAAAGGTGACATGAAATTATTATAGGTTTAAATAGTTGTTTCATAAACTCTTGATGGTTTTGAAAAAGAATTTTAGGATAAACAAAACCATCACTGGAAGGTTTAATCATATAATAATCATTAAACTCTTTAGTCACGTGATTGAAAATATTCCATCAACCTCTTTAATTTATTGATTTACTGTCTTTGAAAGAGGATCTTTAGGGACTTTAGAGCCTTACAGTAGGGAATTAATATGTTCCAGTTATTTTTTGTTAGCAGAATTTATACCTGGAGTTATTTCATCTTGTCCTGCACTGTGCAGAAAACAACTCTTTCTGAAAATAGCCCAGTAATTGATCTCTTCCATCTTAATGATGTTTTCCCTATCTTTCTAGTAATGTGGAATGTATAAAACTCTTGCAGAGCAGCGGAGCAGATTTCCATAAAAAGGACAAGTGTGGGAGGTATGTAATCAGGGAGTTCTGCTTCAAGTGCCTAAATGGAAGGAGCGGGGAGTAGTCCATCTCGTAATCATGTTACGTGGAAATGGTAAACAGAGAAGCTAGCTGGGGGGATGCCATCCTCGGAAGGAAATCCCTTCTGGTACGGAAATGCCAACTAAGCAAACACAAGCCACAAGTAAAGCATCTCTGCTCGCAGCTTCTGTTTTAGAAGTGTCAATTTTCTCTCTTCTTTTTTCAATTTCTAAAAAAATTTCCCCCATGGATATAGCTTAGAAAATTCTGTTTGCAGCAGAGTAGAATATTTTAGCCCTCCTAACCCAGAATCTGGTCATAAGATCTAGAACATTTTGTTACATATAGTGGACATTTTATCTTGGGATAAAGTTTTAGATGTATTTAAAACATTGAACACACATATACACACATACTGCTAATAGGTCATAGAACTTTTTTTGCCTTAATGGTCCTTTGTGTTAGCGAAACTATGCCTTGATACTAGCTAGTACATGAATTTATATTTTGTTAATGTATGTATGTGCTTGTGTGTGTGTGTGTGTGTGTGTGTGTGTGTGTGTGTGTGTATATTTCACCCTTCCTCTCCACATGCACCCTGGTTCTTTGGGGTTGCTGCAAAGTTCTCTTCCCAACCCATGTAAGACAGCTCCTACTCACCCTTCCAGATTCGCGTGGTGACGCCCCCTTGCACTCTGGTAGGAGTGCTCCCTCCCTCCTCCCCTGGCTCCCTACATCCCTCACCACTGCAGACACATCATACTGTTCTCATGGACTCAGTTTCCTTATCTCTATCCCCACCTGACTGTGAGTCTCCTGGGGACAAGAACTGGGTATCTTTTTCTCTTTATCTTTGGGCCCTGGTATGTGGTTGATACCTAATAATTTTCAGTCTAATTAACTATAACATAAGCAATCTAAAATGTAAAATACTTATAATTTCCTTTTGTTGCCTAAAAAGGAGAAAATCAACTAGTAAAAGAGCCCATAAATTAACTATAAAATATGAAATGGTTGTGCTTGAAAATCAATAAATAATTCTTGAAATAGTTACTTTATTCTTACTAGTCCATGTGAGTATTATCCCCTGAATATTGGTTAGTCACACCAGGAAAACTTTTAAATAATTGAGAACTAAAAATAATTAATAAAAATTATCTCATATTTCTGCAGGCTTTCCCTTTACAAGGTGCCTGTATTTTCTGAATATTATCACTTGGTTTCTCATAGTAACTCTATGAGGTATATGGGGATGCCTGTTATCCTTTTTAATAGATGAGAAAGCTGAGCCCAGACAAACTAAATGGTTTATACACACACATAGAATTGTAGACCTAGCATGGGCTTTATGGCACAGTAGCTCAAAGGTCCTTATTAAAATAAGGATGAAGAAGCCTGGCCCCAGAGAAGGGATGTGGTTTGGGCCGGCTTGCAGATCTGCCCACACTATAGCCCAGGGCTTCTGATTGTGTGTGGATTGTGCTTTCCAGTAACTTACATCTCTACCCTCAAGGAGCTTACAGTCCACTGGAAAAGATAAGACAACATACCAATAGCTAAAATCAAGGCTGTATGTGATGAGAGCTCAAGAGAGACCCACGCTAGCTAAGCAATCTCAGACAAAAGAAAGAGAACTGACTTCTGGAACATGAAGGATGAGTGGGGATTTGATGGATGGAAGTGGTTCAGGAAAGGGCACTTCCAGGGAGAAACAAACATGGGTATAGGTGGAGGGAAAAGTTGATTGGGAAACCTTGAAGTCATTGAGTTTGGGTATACTGTTGAGTATGTCTAGGGGAGAGAGTTACTCTGTCAAAGGAGATTGGGACCAGCTTGGGAAGATCTTCGATTCCAAGCTGAGGAATAGAGCCTTTGTTCAGTGGGGAGGACGAAAGGTTTTAGAACAGGATTATCATAAGTGAGTATTATACCTGAGAAAACCCAATTTTTCATTCATATTAACTAAAAATAAGGTCAAAGTTTAATTAGAGCCAAGGAGGCCAATGGGATGGTCTTGCAATGGTTCAAAAGAGCAATAATGCAGACTTGGATAGGCTCTAGGAATAGAAAGAAAGGATAGATCTGTGGTGGATGGCCTTGTCTGAAGCTACTGTCTTTGTAGCTTCAGCTCTAGTTTATAGAAGTTAAGCATCCCTTGTCTGAAAATCCTAAGTCCAAATCCTCCAAAATTTGAGACGTTTTAAGCACTGATGTGATGCTCAAAGTAAGCACTCATTGGAGCATTTTGGATTTTGGATTTTCAGATTCGGGCTGCTCAACCATCCAAAACACTCTGTCCCAAGCATTTTGGATAAGAGATACCCAACCTGTATAGTCACAGGAAGGCGCAACCTTGGCCTCCACACGCTGAGAGTCGAAGAGCATTCCACACCCCTAGGAATACTGCTGTCAGCACTAGGGCCAGTGATGGGTCTGTTTTCTGGACCGAATGAAGTAATAAATTGCTGTTTGTTTTTCAGGACCCCTTTACACTATGCAGCTGCGAATTGTCATTTCCACTGTATTGAGACATTAGTGACCACAGGGGCCAACGTTAATGACACAGATGACTGGGGACGGACAGCTTTGCACTATGCCGCTGCATCAGACATGGATAGAAAGTAATGGCAGCCTTGCTCATGCTTCCTCTGGGGGACAGGGCAGGGCAGCGGGGAGGTGTTGCTCAGTTGTCTTCAGACTGCTTCACAGAAACTACAAATGAAAAATCTCTCATTCCAGACCCAAAGAAGTTGGACTTGCTTCATTCCTAACCTGAGTTTTCCCATTCTGCTTGCTTTATGTGTGATTGTTACATGTCACTGCACAATAACTCCTCTTCTCTCTTCTTTGAGTTGAATACCAAGTGGAGCTGTCAAGCCCAGGTTTTCAGTTCATTCAAAATCAGTTGTTATTTATTTTGACATGCACTGTAGTTTTCTTTATCACTACTTAAATGCTTCATTTGCTGTAAAACTTACATTTGCTAATATATATGTCATATGTCAAAAACATCCAACCATGCATAATCCCAATGGCCTTCAAATGCAGTATGTGTAAACCAGGCATTATTGTTCCAAACCTGGGCGTGAATGCTCTTTCAGGAGCTGGAGGAGAGGACGTTGGTTGCCCTAGGACATGTTTGGATTCCATAGGTGGCTAGGAATAGAAAACAGAAATAAGTGAAGTACAAGGCAAAAAGGTGGGGAAGATGCCCACAATTTATGAAATTGTACTCAAAGCCTTCAGGTGGGGCCTTCGCCATAGGAATACTTTTTCATGACACTGTTTGAAGAATTATTGAATTATTTGCTGCCCTGTACTATGAAATTGATTCCGGGTCAGTGCTAACTGCTTCTCCCATAGGTCAATGGCTGTTAGATGGTGACACACAATAAGAAATACATCTTACATCATGACCCAATGCACACATTCACTTATATTTTATGTATATGACGTATGTAAGATGGAAATTAAAATTTCATAAAATCATATTTGTTTTTACTATATGTGATGCATTCTGACATTTTCTCTTCTATTTTATTAGAAAAAAAACCCAGCTGACTACAACCCACTAAACTGATTTCACAATTCAGTACTGGGTTATGATCCATAGCTTGAAAAATGCTCATCCTAGTTACAGAATGCATATTATGTTTATTATATGTAAAATATATAATATAATTATATAATAATAATGTCAGATAAAGCACTTTGTATCCCATAGCCATGCAGGTTATTAATTCAGCAAACGCTTGTTGAGCATCTACTGTGTGCCAGACTCTATGCTATTCACTTGGAATAGAGTGAGGGTGGTGGAGAGGATGGGGGGGACACTATACTTCATCTGTTAAGAACTGGAAAGGATCCTGGATGATGAAGTGTTCTGGCAGGTGAGGGGTGATTAGGACCCCCTTCCTGGGTAGATGAGAGGCTGAACTGGAAGGAGGCAGTGAGGACCGTGGTAGGAGTCAGAGAAGTCCGAGCTAAGTCACTTCTTCTTCACTTGGAGAGTTTATGGAAGGGTTGGCAACTTGATTGTTGCCTTAATCACTGATACCTAGGTGGAAGTTTTAGAAAGTCATGTTCTCAAATGGGTTCTTTGGGAGAGAATAGATTTACTGGATGGCCTTGGAGAAAACCAGGGATATCCTCAGGGAAAATCAGTGGTGCTTATTTCCTTTGGATTGGGGTAAAAAGCATTGAGATATAAATTGTACCAAAACCATTAACAGCTTTGCCTTTAAAAATATTAATTGCAGTTTTTTTCTATCCCTTATGCTGAGAAGTAAGACTATCTTAGGAAATGCCCATGAAAATTCAGAAGAACTTGAAAGAGCCAGGGAGCTGAAGGAAAAGGAAGCCGCGCTGTAAGTTTCTTCCCAGCTTAAGACAAGATGCCATTTCTGATCCTTCGTCTGCTTCTCTGGTTGCCACGTTGCCTGCCTTACTATTTTGGGGTTTCACTTGGGATCTTGAGGATATGGTATGGGCTTGCCTTTAAAGGCAAAGAAACTGTTCTCTTAATACATCCTTCAATTCTCCTATTGTCACATTGGGGAACTTTCTAAAATTGTAAGCTTTGCTTCAGCCACCACTGGGATAGGTCAGTGGTTTTTAGGGCCAGGTGTCTCAAATATCATTTCTGACTCTGCCATGCGCCATGTGCCTCAGGGGACAAATTTGCCTCTTCTCAGGGCATTAGGTCCACTTTTATGACTTGGGGTAACTGTTAAGATTCTGAAGACTTTGATGTGAAATACCCCACTTGGATTTTCCCCTTGCCCCCTGCCCCACACACATCAACTTACAAACAGCCTCCCGCCCCCACAAACAGCTGCTCCTGGGCCACCTCATCCCTCCTGCCCCTCTCTGGCTTTTGACAGACACATAGCTGTTGCTGTGATAGGGGCTGGAGTGCCTGCCATTACCCGCGGTTGATATACAGGGAAGCTCCGAGAGTCCTTTCTGCACTGTGAGTCCCAGTAAGAAGCTTACAGTGCCCACCATGGTGCCTGGCTACTAGTCAGTGTTCAGTACCTGTTGAGTAAACAAACAAATGAACTGGTGCCCACGTTTTGTGCCTTGTCCCTGTGGGACCCAGTGGATATAGTGCTCTGCCAGTCTGCAGGCACACAGTTCTCGACTTGTTTATTCTCTTCCCTGATCGTCAGAGGAACCAGTTTCTCTGTGAGTCGAATGCTTGTGCCCATTCCAGGGTCTTCCCAGCTCCCACTGGGTTCCTCCCATGCCCAGACTGTTGTGGAAGGGTGTAGGTAGAGAGTGTAGCCCCAGTGCAAGTTGTGGGACATAACTTTGACTGTAATTGGAGTGAGGACAAGAAACACAGCTATGAGAAAAGGAGAATGACCCAAGATTTTGCTCCAATACTCCAAAATTTAAAATAATGATATTGGAAGTCTGTAGAGTTTTAAGCTATGTCAGCAAATGCCCCTTTCTCCAGTGAACTGCAAGTTTGTCCTGGGCCAGACCAGCCCTCTTCCAGCTGATGGAGACGGAGGGAGCAAGAGGCAGGGGAGGGACAGGGAACCAGCCCTGAGAGCTCTTTTATGTGAAGGGAGGCTACTCCCTGTGTCCAAGTGCACCCTTGACCTCATGTGCACCTGTTGATTTTGCCTCTTATTGCCAAAAGTGCTAGTCAGGGCCCTGGGAGGAGAAAAGATAAGCATCCCCACTGAAAATATGAAATTCATTTTTCCTTAGAAACAATGTGGCCAATATCCAAATTCTACAGTACTGTGTCATTATAATAGTAATGTTGATAGTGTATAGTTCAGCTATATTCTGTGGGTTTTAAAAATTACAAACTCAACTGAATTTTGGAATATAATCCATTCAGAAGTTGGAGATTATGTGTCCACTAGAATGTTATTCCTATTGAATGATTTTATTTGAAAAGCCAAATTTGGTTTAATGTGAGTGATACCTGGGATGCTGTCCATGGACATTTCATTACCAAAATGAAAAAGGACTTCTTCCTTATAAGGTGCAAATGACCAAAGACAGCATGATAGCAGGACTCTAATAATAGTTTGATTTATTATGAAGCATTTTATGGATAAATCATGTGCAATGTAGGTATTTAATTTAAAAAAACTTGAGTCTTTAATCAGTTCTTCTGGAAATTGATGTATCTGTTTTAACTGTTTCTATGTGTGATTTATTTATTCCTCTTGCCTTATACCAAAAGATAGGTAAATGCCATTTAAAGGTTTTTGAGTAAACTATAGATATAAATTTTCCATTGGAAAGTCTCATTTAAAGTATAGAGTTATAGTTAGAATTTTAAAATTTCGATTTGAGTATGAAATTGAATCAACTTAGTCTTGTAAAGGAGGTGTTTGGCCCACTGTCACAGAAATAATACTGAACTATGGAGCTTTGCTCTCTGCTTAGTTAGTCCCTCCTGTACCAGGAGGATCAGAACATTTGCAATAGGCCCTGAACAGAACTCATTAAATCCCTGAGTTCTTGCATCCTGGAGTTTTGGGCTCTTCAGCAAAGGTGGAGCCATGCTCCTTCCTCTAACCTTTTCCTAAGACTGTGGCTTTTTCAGAAAAATCACAATTCTGTCTGAAAGGCTTTTAAAATTTTCTTTCTGGTCTATATTCCTAATGGTACAATTGAAGGCTGTTTCTTCATGTGTGCTTACAAAATTGATTCTTTATTTCTTTTAAATGTTTACCCTTTCCATTATTTTTATTATTTAGGCTATTCTTGGGTTCTTTATTATTTATTCTTTTTAACTTTCATTTTCTACCCTTTTTACTTTAGAGTGAGGTTAAAAATAAGCCCCTCCCCATTGAGGTTTGCCCTATGAAGTCCTGACCACTTCTTTATTATGTTTAAGACTTTGTTTTTGAACATGGAGCTCTAAAATTTATTATTCAGTAATTGTGATGACAGACATGCTCTGTAACTTAAGATGAGAAGAAACAAAAACCTTAATTGCCCTCTTGTTCCTAAAGCTTCTCTTGCATTCTAGAATGGCTATTTCAAACTCAAATAAAGGTAAATACAGAAAACACACACACACACACACACACACACACACACACCCCACTTCCAACACATAAAGCTTCATTGCTGTAGAATTTTTAAAGAAACACTGAGATTCATGATGTGCTTCCTGGAACATTCATAATAGGAGGATTTACATTAATTATTCCTTTTGGCCCCAAGATGTTTCTAAAATAACACCTCATCCTTATACTTACAGATGTCTAGAGTTTCTGCTTCAAAATGATGCAAATCCATCTATCCGGGACAAAGAAGGTTACAATAGCATACATTATGCTGCTGCCTATGGGCACAGACAATGTCTGGAATTGGTGAGTAGTTGTTTTGTCTTTGTTTTCTCTAACACACACACACACCCACCCCACACCCCCCGGAAATGCTGATCTTAAACTCTCAACAAATGCCCTCGCTGCCTAATTAAATCACCAGTAGAAATCACCTTGAAGGTATTCCATGGTAAGTGACTAAATTGTTATTCACAATATGTAGATCTCATTATCCCATTTCTGTCCATCCTAATCTCAGAACTGACTGACAATTGACTCTTTTCCACATTACTGTAATTTGGGCTGGGAATGTTAGATCTGTTTATGGACAGTTTGTATTTTACAGATAATTAGGATGTATCAGATAAACTCGGTATGTATTTTTAGGGGCAAATTTAGCACTCCACTATTGAATAACAGCGTTGTAAGGTGACTTACATGACCGTTAGGAATATGGGTTTGTCATGGCCCCACATTTGTAATTTGGGGGAAGAAATTGGCAAGGGCACAACAGCAGAATTTCCTTGAATTTCCAAACCACCAAGAATGCAAACCTATGGTGTGACCAAGAAGCACCTGGTGGTTTGGAGTCTGAAATTCCTCTGTTGATATAGGTCACGAAAGCCAAGCTCAGATGCCCACAGGAACCAGAAGTATAAAGTAAATGAAAGAAGTGAGCTCAGGTATAAAACAGTAGGGAGTGATGGGGATTTTGGCAGAGAGAGCATGTTCTGTCTAAAGGGAAAAATAGCTAGTTGGCTCCCGCTGATTGAGACCAGGTGGGAATGCATACCTAGGCTTGCTAGATCTTGAAGATTTCAAGAGAAGCTAGACAGCTAGAAATTTTCTGTTTTGAAAACACTGGGTGGGCCAGGGAAGTGGTTTTGTGGCTGCCTCCTGCCTGCATGCCCCCATTTGCCATCTCCTGAGCATCACCCTCAGTTCAGCTTCACCAGGACACTGGGTGTCACAAACTCACTATCTCTGGTCCAGTGATGGATACCACCTTTCCTGACTGGACTCCATCTCTGTTCCATGTCCCCTGAAAGGGAAAAGTCCTCCTTTTCAGAGTGATTCAGAGTTATGTTGGGGGAAACACTTGCACTATATCAGCTGCACAACCTGTTGAGAAAAGTCACGAGGTAGGAAACCAACGATGGTGTTGGCACCTACGTGGAGATAACTGAGGCACACCCCAGCTCTTTCCTTTGCCTCTGACTCTGCTGCCGGCCTATGAGGTTCTGCTCAGAGTCAGTCTTACTATATTTCTTTTAACTATCAATGTGGAAAATTCTCATAAAGGTCACCCAGAATGGAAATAAAAAGATGATTATTCTAGTGTTGTTTTTTGTTGCATTTATTGATGAATTCTACCTATTTTCATCATTCCTGAAGACTTCTAAGTCTTCTTTCCTGAGGTTCTTATGAATGCTAAAGACTTCCTTGTTTGATCCTGGGGGTAGATGGCACTTTTTTGTCCTCTTGTTCTGATTCCATCATAGCTCCTCTTTCAGTTACTGTGACTGCATAACAAAATCACCCTAAAAGTTAGTAGCTTAAAATAATAATCATCTCTCATCGTTTCTTTGGATTAGGAATTTGGAGTGGCTTAGTCGAGTAGTTCTAGTGAAGGTATCCTGGGAGATTACAGTCAGACCGTGGCTGGGGCTAGCATAATCTCAAAGGCTTCCTCACTCACCTGTCAATCATCTGGGCTGGAAGACTCAAACAACTGACATTCCTTGGGCCTGCCCCTTTTTTTCTCTCTCTCTGTCTCTCTCTGCCTCTATGTGTTTTTTTCATGAATGGTTTTCTCTAGAACAGCAGTTCTAGAGTAGCTATATGTCTTACATGGTGGCTTACAGGGGTCCAAAGGCATCTGTGCTGGGAGACAGTAGAAAAGGGACAGAGACAGACCATATCACTTTTTGTGATCTATCCTTAAAGTCACACAGGGTCACTCCTGCTGCATCTATTCATCAAGGCAACCCCAAAATACAGAGAGGCTAAGCAGTCTCTACCTTTCAAAGGGAGGTGTGTCAAAGAATTTGTGAACATATTTTAAAACTACCCAGTTCCATAGGAAGATGTAGGAAGCCAGTGATTTCACGGCCTCCTACTATATGGACATGATACAGCTTTCTCTCCACAAGAATTCTGTCTGATAATGAAACCACTCCTTTGATTAAATCAAGACTTGCCCTGTGTAATTCACAAAGAGATGATTATTTGTGGTAGTTATAAGACATTCAAAAGCAAGTAGGGACCAGTATTAATTGATATTAATTTGCAATGTCAGTTGAACAGGACCAAATTATCAATATAAATTGGCAGAAGTGTGACCATGTTTGCTTTTAGGAAAGACCTGCAGTGGGTCATTTATAACACAGATGGGATGAGAATTCTACTCTCTTTTTCCTGAATGATTATAGCTGGATAGAGAGTCTTATGTATTCCCATTTTGCAATGCATTCTAAAATTCCTCTTAAGTGTCGTTTGCACTAAGCAAAGATTCTAAGCAGGCTGTAAACATTCTTATACCACCCCCCCAATCAAAGCAAAACCCAACCCTGAAAAGAATCCTGGACACTCCTCTAAGAATGGAATCACAAAGCTAGGCCTTTGCAGGTATCTTATCCCCACTGCTGGCTCATCCAACTGTGAACAGATTTGGTCAGGAGATGGACAGGATGAAAGGGTTCTAGAAGGAGGGGAGAGGGAATAGGGCCTGTCCTTGACACAAGCATTAGGTGAAGAAGTGGGGTTTTTTGGAGGGGGCACCTCTTCTAATTTATTCTCCCTCTTTCTATAGGAACCCAATACCTTCATATTCCTTAAAACTCCCATTTCCTTGGGGACTAGATGTTAGGAAAGCAAACTGATTAACCAGTATGCACCAAGAGGTGAATTTCTAAGACTCTTTCACACTGCGGTGCCAGTCTTCCTCATCTCACGACACAAACACCAGTCTTCCCAAGGGTCGTCCTTGTAACAAACTGTCCCGACTGCTTGGTGCTAGAGTTATGCCAATGAAAAGACATTTGGTAGCTCTGGATAGCTTATTTGAGCCTCCAAGCAGGAATTGTGCAGGGAAACCTTTCTTTACTTCATAGTCCCAGGCTGTGCTTCTGGCCTGTGGAAGGAGTAGAGAGAGTAAATGAGTATTTTGTGGCCCCTGGGGCTTCCCTTTCAGATCAGGGGCTTTGTCCTTTGGGACTTGGAGTAGGATCGAAGGAGAGGGTGGGTGGCCATCAGGGCCAACTGATTTGTGAGGTTGATGAAATGTATCGTTGGCCCCTCCTCCCATCTAGTTGAATAATTACTGTGACTATGCATAACATTAAATAGGTATCATTAAATTTGATGTGTATTTTATTTGATTTTGATATTAACTTGATCTGTGTTTACTTGGCATTCACGGTTTGTAGTTCCTGTCTGTGATCATAGGCTCAGAATTTATAAACTGTACTTGTTTATTGTTCAATCTATTTTGCTATAATCAGGAAGGAACAGAAATTATTTTAGTTGTTGTAACTTTGCTTCCTTATACAGACTTACGTTGAATTAGTTCCATGAGAAAAGAAAAAGTTCTAAAAATTAGCATGCACTCCTTAGTCTTGATAGAATAGCCAAGGTTCAGAATTCTGCCACGTCTACCTACTTAGGCTGGTGTTCTCAGCTGGTCTTGATCAAAGATGTGTGTACTATGTGTGCAAGCAAAAATCTGCCCACAAATGTGAGCCGGGAGCTGTGATCAGTCATATTCAATTAGGCTCAAAATATCAAAGCAGTGCGAGGGAAACTTGGCTAATAAAGCGTCTTATGTCTGAATAAAATGTATGTTAGGGTGGAGGAAGGGAGTTGGCAAAGGAGAGCTCCAGGCTTGTCTTTCCCTCTATCTGAGATGCATTCTTACTGACTCTGAAGAGAAAAATCAGGGAACCATGCCCCTATTTGGAATTTTTGAGTTTATATTGGCTGCTGTTTTTCTTTTACAATATTAAAGATTTGTCTGAGAACATAAAGATCTTTGTGGCTTTGTTACTGAAATGGAAAAATGTGTGTGCCAATATAATTACGTAAATTGCCTACAGAAATTTAGAGAGATTGAAAACTCTACGCCTGTGATTAAATTCAGTCCAAGATTTTCCCATGCCAAATCACTTGGAATGTGGCTGCTTCCCCGGAACCTTCTCTCCTTTTCACTGTTATGAGCTAACTTGAGTTTCAACTGTGAGAGTAAGTGGGGGTGACGAATGTCTCTGCATATATATTCTAGGATTTTCAGGGATTCTCTGAAGGCAGACTGAAGATGACTATGTCTTGGGCAACTTAACACTGAAATTGGGCTGCTTTCAAGTAAACCCCTCGATGTTTTGGGTTGTTTCTTGTATTTATCACAGAACTTTAGGAAATTACCACCTGGCTCTGAGTAACTGTATACAGTGGTACCCAACCTTTCTGGCACCAGGGACCGATTTCATGGAAGACAGTTTTTCCACAGACTGAGGGTGGGGGCTGGGGTGTTGTGGGTGAGGGGGAAGGTAGTGCGGAGCTCAGACAGTGATACACAGCCTGTTCCCTAACAGGCCATGGACTTGTACTGGTCTGGGGCCTGGGGGTTGAGGACCGCAGACTGTATGTATCTGTGCAAGATGTACTTACATTGGCAGTGTCTAGTTAAGCTTCTGAAGACTAAGAAAGTAGGATACAGAAAAGGAGTTAAAGAAAAAAAAAAACTACTGAGTGGTCCTCTGAGGACAAGAAGATGAAAAACCAGTAAACTTGAACCCCAGCCCCATACAAGTGCCTGATGACTTTTTTTCTGTCCCCAGAGGTGCTGCTAAGTGATGAACTGGGGAGTACATGACCTCCCAGCAGGCAGCCTTCCAAGGGGCTGTGTTCTCTGGAAACCTCAACAATGCTGGTCTTGTTTTTTCTTCTATTTAATTCAGTTGGAGAGAAACATAAAATCTCATGAGGAACTCTCATTAAGGTAGAGGGTGAGCATAGATATTTTGATGCCACTGGCATTCTTTCACTGCTGTGAATATAAATATAAGTTCACAAATTTTGAATCAGAATTTAGACAGAAATCTATATTCAGAACAGTGGGAGAGACAATATTTTATGATACAGTGTTCCATTTATTTCTTTGTAATATGGCAGAAAAAACTCTTTTGGCTTTACTGTGAATGAATTTGGCAACTGATGAAAGAACCATTCAACAGGACATATTAAAGTAGCCAATGTCAGTTTCACCTTCAGTTGAGGGCCCAGAACCATGGGGCCATGGCCCCCACATTTCAAAGTGAGATACTAGTGTTTCAACCCATGGTCCCCTTACCCATTTCTAAAGTTAGAGTTGGAAAGAACAAAGAAGCTAGAGATCAGAGAGAAGGTTTCTTTGGAGCTGGCTCTGCTGTGAATCTCACCACCTGCCATGGCAGTGGAGAAAGGGTACTTTCTGCTTACCCCAAGCCCAAGTGAGGGAAGCTTCAAGGAGATTGCCTGCATATCTGATTTGTGTCCCACACAATTTAGGAGGCATGCTGGACTGACATGTGATATACGTAAAGACTGACTGGGAATGGCTCTGACCAGAGCTTGCTTGCCAGGCAGTTAAAGAAGGCTGTGTTTGAGAACTCACTCCATCCTCAGCAACCGTGGGTCAAAGTGTATGTTTCCCAAATGTGAGCTAAGGCCCGGAACTGGCCCAGGGTTCTCCTGGATCCTGCTCAAGAGGACTGCCTGAAAAAGTAGGGAGACCAGTATTCTGAGGGCATGGGAGGGCATATGAGCTACCAGCAGGGGGGTACGTTCACCCAGGCAGAGGGAACTGTAGGTGAGAGGCCCGCCCCAGTGAGGGGAGTGGTGGAGAACCTAACTCACATCCAAGACAGGGACAGTTTTCAACATTTGACCCAGTCAGAGGATCTAACTGCCAAAGGGTACCAGTCAGTAAGACAACTGTCCCTGCTCCCCGTGTGTCCTTCCTTCCCTATTCCCTTCAGTCCTGGAGGAGGCAGAGGCAGCCAATGAGGGGACAGGAGGAGAAGCCCAAGGCTGGGGAACGGAAAAGTCATCCCTCACCTTCACCTGCTGCAGTCTTTGGGGGAAGGCGGGGAGAAGCTTCAGTGTTAAACAGCATTCAGAGTTTGTGATAATCACACTGGAGTAGATAGATTAATTAGAGACAGGAAGTTATGTTTGTAAAGAAAATGCCCAGAGAACTTTTTATTATTTGTTAGAGGTTTTACCTAAGGGATCAGAAAGGAAGTAGCCCTAGAGTAGGGAAAAAGAGAATAAGGTGATTGATTATAGCCATCGGCAAAAACCGATAGAACTGAAAGGATAAATAGAGAAATCCACAATTATACTTGGAGACTTTAGCATCTTTCTTTCAACAACTCCTAGAACAACTAGACAGAAAGTCATTAGACATATAGAAAAACTTAGTAACACCATCAACCGAGAAGAATCGAAGTAATATAGAGTGTGTTCTCTAACCACAATAGAATAAAACTAAAAATCAGTAACAGAAAGATACCAGGAAAATCACCAACGCTGGAAAATTAAAAAGCAGGCTTGTAAATAATTCATGGGTTAAGAGAAATTCTCAGGAGAAATTAAAGAAATGCATTGAACTGAATGAAAATGAAAGTGCAACAAATCAAAATTTGGGGACTCAGCTAAATCAGTGCTGAAAAAGAAATCTATGGCACTAAATGCTTACATTAGAAAAGAGGAAATATCTCAAGTCAGTGATCTAAGTTTCTACCTTAAGAATCTAAAAAAAGAAGAGTAAAATGAACCCCCCAAAAAGCAGAAGTTGGACATAGAAATGGGAGCAGAAATAAATGAATTTGAAAACAGAAAACCAATGGAGAAATTCAGTGAAATAAAGATCTGGTTCTTTGAAAAGATCAATAAAATTGACAAACATCTAGCAAGACTGACACAGTAAAAAGGCGAGAGAAAACACAAATTATCAATATCAGGAATGAAATGGGGAACATCACTATAGACCTTGCATACATCAAAAGGATAAGGAAATATTCTGAATAGCTTTACACACATAAATTTGACAACTTAGATTAAATAGACCAATTCATTCAAAAACACAAACTACCACAGTTTATTCAACATGAAGTAGATCATTTGAATAACCCTTTAACTATTTCAAAAATGGAATTGAACAACTCCCTGAAATCTCCAGGCCCAGATGATTTCACTGGAAAATACTATCAAATATTTGAAGAGTTAACACAATTCTACACAATCTCTCCTGGAAAATCAAAGTGGAGAGAATCTTTTCCAATTCATTTATGAAACTGATATTCTGATACCAAAACCAAAGATGATACCAAAAAGAGAAAGAGAGAGAACTATAGACCAATATCTCTCCTGAATATGGATGCAAAAATTACCAAGTAGAATTCAGTAATACATATAAAGAATTATATACCAGGACCAATGGGATTTATTTAAGGATTGCAAGCCTTTTCCAATATTGGAAAGTCAATATAATTTAGCATATTAACAGGCTAAAGAAGAAAAATCACATGATCATACTGATCTATGCAGAAAAAAACTTTTGACAAAAGTTAACACTTATTCATGACAAAAACAAACAACAAAAACATCTCTCAGAAAAATAGGATAGAGGGGAACTTCCTCAATTTGATAAATATCATCTAACAACTTGATAAATAATAGCTAACTTAATGATAAAAGACAGAGTGCTTTTTTCCTAAAATGTCTGCTTTCACCACTCTTACTCAACTTTGTGCTGGAAGTTCTAGCCAAAACAATAAGGCAAGAAAAGAAAATAAAAAGTATAAAGATCAGAAAGGAAGAAATAAAACTTTCCCAATTTATAGATCACATGATTATCTACATAGAAAATCCCAAGGAATCAGCAAAAAAAACTCCTAGAAGTAATAAGTGAGTTCAGCAAGATCATAAGATACAAGATAACCATACAAAAATCAATTACCTGTCTGTATACTAGGAATAGATATGTAGACATCAAAACTAAAAATATAATGTTATTTCCAACTGCACAAAAAGTGAAATCTGAGATTTGTATACTGAAACCACAAAATACTGATGAAAGAAATCATAGAAAATCTTTTAAAAATGGAGAGATATTCTGTGTTCATGATGAGAAGATAGTAAAGATGTCAATTCTCCCCAAATTTAATGCAATTCCTACCAAAATTCCAGTAGGTTTTTTATACATAGATATATTTCCAAAATTTATATGGAATAGTGAAAAAACTAGAAAGTTAAAACAATTTTGAGAAAGAACAACAAAGTGGGGAAAACCAATCTACCTAATTTTAAGAATTATTTTATAGCTTGAATATATATATATATTATATTCTTGTGCCAGTACCTCATAGTCTTGATTAGGTAGAGGGATAGACATATAGATCAATGGAACAAAATAGACAACTCAGATATAAACCCACATAAATATGCCCAGCTGGTTTTTGACACAGGTGCACAAGCAATTCGGTGAAGGAAAGATAGAGTTTTCAACAAATGGTGCTGGAGCAGTTGGACATCCACAGGAAAATTAAAAATCCTTGACCCAATCTTACATTTTACACCAAATTAGCTCACAATAGATTACAGACTTAGAGGTAAAACATAAAACATGGAAGAAAATCTTTGCAGTCTAGGACTAGGCACAGAGTTCTTGACAACAATTAAAAGAAACAATTGCTAAATTGGACTTCATTAAAATAGAAAACATTTGCTCTGTGAAAGATTCTATTAGGATGAAAGGACAAGCTGCGGACTAGGAGAAAATATTTACAAACCACATATCTGACAAAGGACTAGTATCTAGAATATATAAAAAATTCTCAAAACTCAACAGATAAAAAACACACAAACAATCCCATTAGAAAATAAGCAAGATACATGAACAGTTATTTCACGGAAGAGGATATACAGATGGCAAATAAGCACATGGAAAAGATGTTCAACATCATTAGCTGTTAAGAAAATGCAAATTAAAACCACAGTGAAATAACACTACATGCAAATCAGAATGGCTAAAATAAAAACAGTGACCACACCAAGTGCTTGTGATGATGTAGAGAAAGCAGATCACTCATTTATTACTTGCTAGTGACAGTATAAAATGACATAGCCACTCTGGAAAGCAGTTTGGTAGCTTCTTGTGAAACTAAACATGCTACTTCTCTGTGACCCAGCAATTGCAATCCTGAACATTTGTTCCAGAGAAATGAAAAGTTATGTTCACACAAAAACCCATACACAAATGTTTATAGTAGCTTTATTTGCCCTAGCCAAAAACTGGAAACAGCCCAAATGTCTTTCAACCGGTAAATGATTAAACAAACTGGTATATCCATATTTTTGTTACTTTTCGGCAGTAAAAAGGAAGGAATTTTTGATACGTGTAAGAACCTGGATCAATCTCCAGTGAGTGAAAAAAAAGCCAGTCCAAAAAGTTCTATGCTATATGACTCCATTTATCTAAAAGTTACTGAAGTGATGAAATTATAGAATGAAAATAGATTAGTAGTTGCCACTTAGAGATTAAGAAGGGGATGGGAAATGTAAATGAGTCTGGCTATGAAAGGGCAACATGAGGAATCCATGTAGCAATGGAAATGTTCTGAATCTTGACTTTATCAAGATTATTAGTATCTTTTATCTGTATCAATATCTTGGTTGTGATACTGAACTATAGTTTTGTAAGACGTCACCATTGGGGGAAACTGGGTAAAATATATGCAGGATCTGTCTATATTTCTTGTAATTACATGTGAATCTACAACTGTTTAAAATGAAGTTTAAATAAAAAACACATGTATCTAAAGAAAATTTAACCTCTTTAGTAGAAGAATATATCTTGGTAAATAAAGTTGATTAGCCCTTAGCTATATTGCTTTAATGAAGACGTGCCATAGAAATCCAGCTGGAAAACAGAATTGGTAGCTCAGGATGCTCTACCCCTGCCGTTAGACTGTGTGCTCCTTGAGGAAACAGACGTTCCCTCCCACCCCTTCTGAAAGGGGGTCTAGCAGAGTGGTAGAGGTGCAGGACCTGGAGCCAGATCAAATTCAGATTCTGCCTATACTAACTTTGTGTGATCTTGGATGACCTCTCTGTGCCTTAGTTTCCTCATTGGTAAAATGTGCATAATGATAGTAGCTGTCTCATAGTATTGTTGTGAGAATTCAGTAAGTCAGTGAATTCAAAGCACCTACAACAGTGCCTAGCACATAAGCCATTCACTTAATGCCTTTGTATCCCTAACAACTAAATCAGAGTCTGGCACTCGGTGTGTCCTCTGTTAAGTATTTGTTTACTGAAGTGTGTTAATATAAAGATGTGGCTATGTAGGTTATAGTATATAATATTTTTTCTAAAGGAAATTTAGCTTTTGCTTATTTCATGTTTTTGATGTTAAAATTGCTTTGCATCCCCTAATCATAAAGTAGCAATGGAAAGAAGCATTAGGACCACTGAGGTGATAAAGCCAGTTCTGGATTAGACATTGTCTTCGACTAAGCCCTAGTTCAGTTATCTATGTGTGTCACCTAATCTAGTTTTAACCACTGCCACCTTGAACACTAAATTGTTCAACATTTAAACTACATTAGTTCTTAGAAAGACCACCTTATCCAAAAATCAATGCATGCAGCTCCACCGCAGAGCTTGGCCCACTGAGGAGTTTCTGGCATCAGGTCTTTTAACTCTTTTCTCTGGGAGGAAGCTTCCAAATCTGTATCTTTAACCTCAATCTCCACCAAGTTCCAGCTTTATCTATCAAATTGTCTCCTGGACATCCCCATCCAAAGGACTTGCTGGAACAGGAGTAGGCTCTGAACTTTATAGCCTCAAAGCTCATGGAACATTGATCAAAAAAATATGGTCATCAGACCCTCTTTTCTTAAGGGAATCAATTCCTCAAACAAAACAAAACAAACCCCTAATTTCTCTTTCAAAGCCTTTTCTCATGGGGGAGAAGTTTAACAACCAAGCTTATTATTTTTAATAAAGTCATAGTAATGAACATTTATGGTAAGCATGTTGGCCTGGGCCCTGTTTCTGCATGATCTAACTCTCAAAACAGCACTCTGCATTAGCTCCTCTGATTATCCATATTTCACAGATGCAAAGTGCAAAGAAATTAAGTAGTTCCTCCTGGATTATATAGTTGGTGTGATGTAGAACCAGGATTCAAACCTATGTCTATCTCACTCTAAATTCCAAGCTTTTAACTATTGTGCTGTGCAGTATTGTCTGGAGAATTGACACACTCCAGACTTTTGAAAGACAAGGCTATCTCAGGGCATCCGAATTCCACATCACCTAAGACAGTGACACTCAACCAAGACGCCACTGAGATGAGTGGTCTTCAGGCTTTATCACATGGAAGCAGGAGAACCTTGGACAATGCCAACAACAGTTATATGTGTCATCCATTCTTTCGATAGCTTTGTATGACTAGCAGACTGGAGTTTCTTTTTCCGTCAGGAGTGTAGAACCCCCTGATGGCATTACCTACTCAGTGAGGGATAAAACAACTCCGGCTACAGCTCTCAAGTGCATCTCACTGTTTGAAATCTGCAGTGCTGACCCCGGGACTTCTGCACACATTTTCATAAAAGCACTCTTACTTGGACCCAGCCTTCCTCCTGGAATCTCTGTTCGGCATCTTTGTAACAGCTGCTGTCAGCTTGGCATCACTCTCCTTACGATAACAGCTGCCGGGATGAGCGTTTCCAGCCAGAGGGAGGAAAGTGACTTCCCAGCAAGATTGTTTCTCCAAAGATGCCTTATCCTTGGCAGCTGCTAAGACTCCTCATTTGTGAAGTCTAGACCAGGTTCCTATAGTGATCACGTCCCTTGATCCTCATTCAGTTACAGAAAATGTAGAGGCCTCTAGTCAGAATAAGCTCACATGCACACCTGTGCTTGCAGGTCATGGGGTTGTGGTGCTCACAAAGAACAAAGAGCCTTTCAAAGATTCCCAAGGAGGGCAGGGGCCTGGCCATCTGTGACAGCTGAAGGAATATTCAGAAAAACAAAATCTCTCAACAATACTGGAGATTCATTTTCTCATATGAGCAGATCCTCACAACCTAAGTAGTAACATCACTGGATTTAAATTCTGTGGATAAAAAATTAGCACTTTGTTAATATTAACAAAATAGTTTTGTTAATACTAAACAACAAAATTGGTCACTGGGAAGGCAATTTAATATATTTTAGAGTCACAATTTCATAGCATTCTTGGGAAAATTTATAGTTTTCCAAACACATGATTTATTTTACACAGAAAATTATTTAAATTGCATAAAGTCTTTTTTAGTGTATGGCAATCTTCTTTTGATCTCAAATTCCTCACATGGATGTGGGACAAACTATAGTAGGAAATAACCCAAAGCAACCATTTCAGACAAGCAGTATATGTTTGGCGCCATTCTCTCTTAAAATATATCTTTTAAATGAAGGGACTATTATAAATAAGATATTTGATTAGTCAGTATTTCCTGTGCACTGGTCTTTTTAAGGCTCTACAGGTTACTAGCAGTTAGTGAGATTGGAGATCAAGGTCTCCACTTCAGCTTGTAAAGTTCGTCAGCTTTAGCAGGACTCCTTATCAGCCACACAAGACTGATAAACAAGAACATCCTTTGTGAGTGTACGGTGAAAAGTCCAACTGCTAAGAGGACCGAGAGATTCACATCATCTACCACAGCTATGTTCCCTTCCAAGTAGGGGATCTAATTTTACAAACTGAATAAAGATCATAAATTTTCTTCCTGAGTATAGAATTAAAATCAAAGGAATTGAGTAAAAGTCAATGATCTCTAACTCTGGTGACCTCTTGTATCCTCTCTTCTTCAAGACTCGGTGTCTCACCAATCAGAATACCTTTGGTGACTGTCCAGGAGTCCTGTCCTCTAGACAGGACTAGAGAAACTCTTACCACTGGCGCTATTTTTCCTAGACTCCATAGAAACTGACCTTGGAGACCATTAGGATAACTTGCAAGGTGTGTCTTCTTTTACATTAGCTAAAGCTAGCTAATGTAAAGGTAGCTACCTTTAGCTAATGTAAGATATGGAGTAGATTATAGGGGAATGTGCTAGGAACCATGGCTGACACAGGAATATATCAGGCATGGATGTTACTTTCATGGAAATTATAATGTAGTTTGGGAGGTAAAACACATAAATATTGACTCAAAATATCACCTACATTTTCTAGTTCTCCACAGGGTAATAATAGGATAATAATAGCCACCCCAAATTATTTCTCTGGCCCTGCCCCCTGCTATTCTCCAGGAGCTCTGGCTCTGCTCCAGTTCCTTCTGAAGGAAGAGCTTTTGGAATGTTTCCCATGTGCTCTCTGCTCTTCTCATGGCAATCACAGGACAACCCACTGTTTTCCTCTCTTGTTCTTACTTTCTGTGGTGGTATCTCCCATTCCTGTTTACACCCAAAAGACTGTTTGGTCGCAGATGTCCGGTAAAGACACTGCTCTTACTGCTGCCCACCCATGGCAGTGCAGAGGCTGCCAATGCCTGTGCCCAGTGTGTGGAGTCTGTGCGCAGCTACCTGCAGTGCCCTGGTCAGTTCCCGAGACCTTCCCACACAACAGTGCAGGCCTGCGCCCATGGGAGCTCATCCACAAGAGGGGCTGTGTGGAGCAATTGAAAGCTCCAGGACTTCCACATCACACAGGACTGCTTTGGAATGCCAGCCCCGCCACTACCTAGCTGCAAGATCTGTGAGCATTTTACTTCACTGTGTGAGCCTTCGTATCTTGCCTAATCTGTCAAATGGGTGTTAGGTTGTTCAAAGCATTAAGTGGAAGGATATAAGTGAATCCTCAAAAAATTAAAAATAGAACTACCATATGGTTCAGCAATCCCACTTCTGGATATATATCCAAAGGAAACGAAATCAGTATCTCAAAGAGATGTCTGTACTCTTGTGTTCACTGCAGCATTCACAATAGCCAAATTATAGAAACAACCTAAGTGTTCACTGATGGATGAATAGATGATGTGGTATACACACACGTATGTGCACACACACATACACACTCTGGAATATTATTCATCTTTAAAAAAGAAGGAAATCCTGCCATACATAGCAACATGGATGAACCTAGAAGACATTATGTTAAGTGAAATAAGCCAGATGTAGAAAGAGAAATACTTCATGAACTCGCTTACGTGTGAAATCTAAAAAAGTTGAACTCATAAAAATAGAGAGTAGAATGGTGGTTGCTAGGGGCTGAGGGGTGAAGGAAATGGGGAGATGGTCAAACGAAGTTTCAGTTATGCAGAATGAATAAGTTCTGAAGATCTAATGATCATAGTTCATAACACTGTATTGTATGCTTGCAGTTTGCTATATGAGTAGACCTTAAGTGTTCTCTCCATACACACACACAGAAAGGTAACTATGTGAGGTGATGGATGTTAATTAATTTGATTGTGTTGATCATTTCACAGTGTATATGTATATTGAAACATCACATTGTATACCTTAATACATACAATTTTTATTTGTCAATTATACCTCAATAAAACTGGGGAGAAAAGAATGTAAGTAAAGTGTCTAGCATGTGATAGGTACAAATAACCTGGTATATGACAGGTATAAGTATCCACTATTATTATGTATTCATTTAATGTGTCTTAATTGACTCTCTCTATCTGCTGGACACTGTGCTGTATGCCAGGTCTAAAAAGATGAAAAAGCTGCTATACCTTGGAGCTTACTATCTGGTATGGGAATTGGCATGGAAATAAATATGCTAAAATACAGTAGTTGCTGTGTTAGAATTCTCTGTTTCTCTTACTTTTATCATTATCCAAGATAAAACACATCCCAGAGGAGATACAGGTGATATGTTGTGAGAGTTTAATAAGGGAGGGCATGTCCCATTCTGGTTCAGTGGTTAATGAGAGAGTCACAGATACTGGTCAGCAAGACATGTTTGCCATGTTCATCTTGTTCCATCCCACTATTTGTGCAAATGCGGAATAGTAGCACCAAACCTGAAAGGAATTAAATGATGGAAAGTATGGGGATATGTTTCGACTTGGTGTGATAAATTGACGAGCACTTCATTTTCAAAATATCAGAGAACCTGTTTTCACAATGGTTTCTTTCCTTCTGATATTTGCATTGCCCACTAAATAGAAAAGTTGTGATTGACACAGTACGTTGAAGTAAAAGGAAAATAGATGCTGTATCTAAAATGGTGCTCCTCAAACACATCACCATCTGGGGTCAGCCATTCATAAAAGATTAAATGTGAGTTGGACACATATCTGAATACATGTGTGTCAGTCTCTCCCATCTGTTTTCATTTTGCTTAAAATAATAACAGCTTTTTTTATCCACTTACTTGAATCTGTGCTGATTCTTTTAATGTTCATTAGCCAGAAGTAGTGTTTGTGGTCCTTAGCTAGTGTTTCAGAAGCCCAACAAGATTAGCTGTAATTGGACAGGAGAAATTTTCTTTAAAGCTGTGTATTTTATTGACAGGGCTAGAATCACTAAAATGTTAATTGATACTTAGAGTGGGAAATTTATACTATAATTTAACATTAAAAATGGCATCCAAAAGGACATTTATGTTGGTTTGCACAGTGTTTTGGAGGACTAAGAGCAGGTAAGCAAATGCCTTTCTTAAGCAGATAATTTTTCCATTGCATATTTTAAAAATGATTAAAAAGTTAAAAATTGTTTGTATTCAAACACATTATCCTTTGTTTTCTTTTTTAGCAGTGTTTATCATATTACCATGTCCCTCAGCTTCTACACCCTTTTCCAAACCACTCCAACCCCCAAATTAAAACTTCTCTTGCCCTAGGAAAATAAATTTCACCTTGAGCTGAGGCAGAAAGTAAATTAACACCATGTTAATATAATTCAGGGTAACATGAGAATATCATTTAGATGAAAATTATCATTGATTAAAAGAGGTAACTCTTAAATTTAGCAGTTGCTCTCGGAAATCACCATGGAAACATGAGGCCAGTATTATTGTGTTTCTTGGTAATACACAGAGAGCTGTATCTGCTGAGCAAGTGGAATTGATCAAATGTAACACTCATGACTATGAATATTTTACAGGGTTGACTACTTGTCATCATTCCAGTGTGTCTGTCACTTAATGCAATCAAGTATTTTGCAGTGCAGAACTTCAGCTGAATTAGCCCTCAGACAAGAACTTTTGTTGATAAACAGGTGGATAATAGGGGACTAAATGCATTTTAAATAGAATGAAATCCAGGAGACCTGCTGCGTTTTTATCTTAGATACCGACTTATAGTAGTGACGAGGCCTCAGACTTATATGAAGATTCTAATAATCAAAGCTCTTAAGATACCATTCACATTTTATCAATGAACTAATAATGCTCTGGGAGGTGAAAAATTAAGCCAATTGACATCAAATCTGAGTTTCTGACCTTCTTTAAAATTATCATTATTTCATCTCGTCTTGTATGGTATACCTTCTCTATTTAAAAGGCTTTAATTTGCAGAACACAGAGCAAAAATAATTCAGTGCTGAAAAAAAGAGATTCACAGTGTAAATGCAAAGAGAGCAACTCTCTGAACCTCCCAATTCAACTCTAGTGCTTTTCTCTGATAATTTTGAGACATGTTGATTTAAATATTTGGTGAATCTGGGGACCTGCAGCGTCAGGGGTCAGGTAAAGGTATAGATGATTATTAGTATGTACAATAACTGCAATCCTAAAAAATTTTTCCACATAGTGCTCATGTGGAAAAGCACTGTCGGAATAAAAAGGGTGACTATTACCTATAGTGGCACCATCTGGGTGGTTCCATTTTTAATGTCATTGCATATTTATTAAGAACATACAATGTACCAACTATTGCTCACTATGAAGTGGACCCAGCCCCATCCTAATGGACTCAGTATATGTTGTGAACTGGCAGAAATGCAGCAAATAAATGAATGGACTACTGTGTTGGTAATATCTGGTTTCCATAAGACTCTTTGTCTTATCCCAACCCCTAGACATATTTCTATTTTATTTAGACAAAGAAATCACAAAAAAATTTTAGATAGAAGCAAAAAGAGCTGTTACATAGTTGGATCAATATGGACAAGTTTCAAAAGATTAAAAAGTGCTTGAGAATAAGGATATCCCATTTTTAAAATATGGGAGAACCTATTTCAAAACCCTGTTTCAAAAAATAAATAAAACAAAAGGATAAATTGGATATATTTGACTATATTAATGTTTATATTTTTGTTCTTTAATAGACACCATTAAGAGAGTGCAAAGGCAAGCTTCAAAATATAATACATACATATGAAGAAGGTCTTATATCCAAAACATATAAAGAACTTTTACAGAATATATAAAGAGATTTTAGAAGCTAATAAGAAAAAGACAACCCAATAGAAAAATGGGCCAAAGACTTGAACAGGTACTTCACAAAAGAGGATATACAAGTATTCATAAATAAGTGACAGGGGCTCAACTTTAATAGTCATCAAGGAACTGCAAATTAAAACTACCATGTGTGCATTAGTGTTCTATTGCTGCCATGATAAACTGCCACAAATGTAGTGGATAAAAGCAACATAAATTTATTATCTTAGAGTTCTGTAGGTTAGAAATTCAGCACAGGTCTCAGCTCAGAGAGAGCAAGGGCTTTAGAGAATGAGAAATAAGACACATAATCTTTGTTCTATGAGGGAAATTTGAGCAGCTAAAGGCCAGTGTAAGAGCACGGAGTGGATCAGGGTCTATCGATCTAGAGAACTGTCTCTTTTCCTCAATTTACCTCAGGCTAATGCTACCTGGGACCATATCTCTCCCATATTCTGTGGCCTCCAAACATCTACTACCATAGCATCTATACAGAACCTAGTCTGTAAGTAGTAACCAAAGAGTCACTAGGATTATTATTTTAAAAGAGATCTGGAAATACAGGGTTATATGTCCCTGCACTCATCAAGAAAGTGTTATAAATCAAACAGGAATTCCCCAGTGGTTAACGACTTAGAACTGGAAATAGCTAGTGGACAAGATCACTTACCTGCTTCCAGGATCACTGTGAGCATTTATTTCTCACTTCCTGGCTTATATCAAGACAGCCTCATTAGCTGAGTGGTAGGCACGGGGATTTTCTTTATTTTGTGTAATACTTATACGGGCATTTCATTGTCTTTTGCTTAACTATATTATCAACCTAAGAATTCCTTGAATATATACGTTGCATGTAACTTTAGACACTGAGCTTAAACATAATTATACTTCAGATCCTTTTCAAGGTGTGAGCCTTGTATCTTCAGTATGTCCTATAGTGGCCTGGTTGTGACCTGATAACTATTCTCCCCTTTTTGTCCTTTCCTTACATTGCCAGAATATAAGGATATATGTACTTATCTGTGGAAGACAGAATTTAAGAAATCCTTTGATAAACTAGTTCTTGAGTAACATGTTATCATGTTCCTCACATTAGGAACGTGTTCTACAGCCAGCTATGTAAGCAGGTAACAGTGGGTGAGATTTTGATCTGATTGGTATTATGACTGGCTATTTACCTTCTCCAGCACAAATAGCCATGTCAATATTTAAAGGACATCAGTGTAGGTAGAACTGGATTATAATTAGAGAATGGCATAGAAAGACATTAGGGGTTTAAATAACTGCCCTATTTCAGGTTGTTTTCTGATTATAAAATTAATATATGCTTAATTGTAGAAATTTTGGAAACATCATAGAAATATAAAAAGAAGATTGAAATATCCCCTGTGATTTCCCATCAGAGATAATTACTGTTTACATTTTGGTTTATTTTCTTCCGGTCTTTTTTCTTATGTGGATGCAAATGAATGTGGGTATGTGTTTTTGTGCCAGAGTAGGTTTTAACTATCTCAAGTTCTTACGAAACAACAGCAATAGCAAAACAGGAAATCATTTTAAAAAGAAGGAATTAGTTTAGATTATTAGTCAGGAGTGGGGTAATCAGGGATCAATTTAATTTAAACTTCAGCAGAAGGGATATTTTATTTGGAACTTGGCTAAAATAGACAAATTGGGGCCATCTGGTTTTAATCCCCCCTTTGCCAGCTGAGCCGAGCTGCTCACCTTCTCCCCAATCTCCACTTCCCATACTATTTGGCAGAGATATGTACACCCTGGCATGATTACCAAAACAAATTAATGCTTCTTAAGTCTGCTTGTAATTAATAACTCCCAACAGAACATGAGTCTTCCATAGACTTGGGATCTTGCCTAATTTTCTCTAAGATAAGTAATTAGATGCCGAGGACCAATAAGGCTCTTTCCTCTGAGCTTATGCCAAACAGCCTGCATCTGTTAATGTGGGTAAGATGATTAAAATCTAAAAAGAGCTGGAAGTTTTCTTCTGTGTTACAACACCGAAGATATTTATTGCATCTAGTCCCCAAGCTCAACACTTCCCAAAACAAGAAAAGTTTTAAAATGGATAAAAAAAAAGACTATACCTAAAATAATTTAGATGGTTTGGTTAACATCTGTTGTCTATTTTATTCTTCATTCAACTCAAATTTTCTATGCAATCAAATTAAACATAAAGGATGGGTTTCTCACTAGCTGTGAACACTTATCAAGTCAATGATTATTACATTTTTCTCTGGAACTGGATCTATATACCAATGAATCCATGTTTACTAAACTCCTTTGCAGAATATATTGGGGTGTTCCCATTACAGGGCTTCTGTTTGGCAATTTATCTATTATGAAGCTCTAAGTTAGATTTTATACTGCCTGGGTGGTAACCCTTTCCAGAGGTTCAAAGGGAATAATTTTTTTTATTCTACTTTTATTTCATTTCCTTAAAGCAGATTTTCTCAGCCTTGGCTCTAATAACATCTTGCACAGGATAATTCTTCGTTGTGGGGGCAGGGTAACCTGGCATTACAGGATGCTTAGTAACACCTTGGCCTCCACCTACTAGATGCCAGTAGCAACCAAACTCCTCCCCCTCAAGTTTTTACTCCAGACGCTGTCAAATGACCCCTGGTGGTCACCATGCCCTGTTTGAGAATCTGTGCCCTAGAGAATAGTATCCATACCTCAATGGGGACAGTAAAATAAAGTAGACCCTTAGTTATTGGTGAGAGGTAGCTGGGATTCCAAGCTAGTACTGTTCATTCATCTCTTCAACAAATTTACTATTAAATAATTCAGAAGGCACATGTGGAAAGCAGTTGATTGAACACATATTCTAATTTAACCAAGCTGGTACCTCCGAATAGCTGTATTTGGTAGAGACTTACAGTTTTGAAAAAGTTGAGTCCTACTGTCTGTGAATCATCAGCACTTTAAAGACAAGAAAGGAGGTCACATGAATAATTTCACATGTGGGGGTGTTTATTCCAGGGGCACAGCTCTGCTTCTGAGAGTACTATGCTTTCACAGAGCTCAAGCACAGCTGAAAATAGCCGAGGGTTATTTATACTCTCTGTAGGTAAGAATTTTCAAAAAATAACCTGGTAGCTCACCAACAGAAGGAAGCTCTAATATAATTAGCCCACAGTAATCATAATTATTTGAGGGGACGAGGGAGAAGGTTTTAATTGCAGTAAAAGATATTGTGAATTTGGAATGAGGGAGAAGTAGAATGTTTTATTATTTGTGGTCAAGGGGTGTCCTGGCCAAGATTAAAGAGAGGGATCACTGGCTTAGTTTAGATTCAGGAAGAGGAGTGTATGTTAAAATTAAAAAGTGCCCCAGAATCTTCTTTCTTTGATTAGAATCATTCCTAAAGTCAAATTCTTCAGGTAGAACCTGGTGTGGTAGCATGCACTGTAATCCCAGCTACTAGGGAGGCTGAAGCTAGAGGATCACTTGAGCCCAGGAGTCAGTCTAGCCTGGATAACATAATGAGACCTGTCTCAAAAAAAAAAAAAAAAAAATTTAAGGTAGAGATTCAGAAAAGCATCTGATTATCCTAAGGCATATACAAAGCATGAAAATATGAGACATATTTGTTGTAAAAATATGAAAGTTAAGCAAACAAGAATGTTCCCTTAAGAGCATAGCTCTTAAATATTAGTACCTGATGGTGTGGTTGTTACTGGAGGGTTAGACAAGGATTTCTTGCTACCATCCATCCACATATTCAGCCCCGTTACCCTCCATAGTGCTGTCCTGTGAACTTGTAAATGTTATGGAAAAATCTTTTGCACACAAATTATTAGATGAAAAATTGTTACTGAAATTTTACATGAAGATAGGTCTACTTAGAAAAATACAATTGTAAAAAATAAATTTTCTCATAATTTGCAGGAAATTCATATGAAATGTTTATTCATATAGCTAAAAGTAAGGGTTAAGATTTAAGTTCTTAAAGGAGTAGCAAAAAGTATTACAACAAAGAAATTGTGGATGTGTGGTGTTTTGGTTTTTTTTTTCCCCCCTCTTAGATACTTTTAGTTCCAGAGGGCATTTGTTATAGGCATTCAAAAAATTCACTGAAGTCACTCTTAAGTCCCCGCTTCTCCCCTACCCTCAGGGACCCTTTTGGAAAAGGTTGCAAGTTTTTCCTCCAATTTCCTATAAAGCGTGTTGAGTATCTTTGTCATTAGTAGAAACATGTGGCCCTAGTCCTATAAAATGAGATATTCTGTCTCCGTTAATTTATGGTGAACATCTAATCACTCAAATGATCATTTTGAGTCTAATCTGGGTATTTTCCCAGAATAGTTAAATGCCATAGACCATGTTTTGTCTACCTACATTTGTGGAGGACTGTGTCTTTTAGTGGTCATCCTAAAATTTAGTTAGATGCCATGGTATTTTGTGTCCACTCACATATGTAGAGGATTGCCTTTTGGTGGTCATCTTAAAATAGCAATTCTTGTTACTTTTTTATTTACCAAATAGTGTTGAATGTTTAAAGAAAATTTTAATAGTGTTCTAGAGACAGTTATTCATGGACAGCTATAAATACTTTTTTAAGGCTAACTTTTTTTCATTTCTTAGAAGTTGAAATTAATTTTTATTAATGGGAAAGATGAGGTTTTATTTGTTATAGTTTAAACAAGACTCAACTCATATTTTACATCACTTATTAAGGATGAGTATAGTAAAGATTTGAAAAGTTTTAAGAGAACAAGATTCATTTTTTACAATGTGCCTGCTACTAGAAAAATAATTGAAAGACATGGATACTACTCCAGGTAGACATGAAAGAACAGTTGGAAATAACCATGGAACTCTTTTTAATGAAGGAGAGACAGTTTCCTTCTCTCTTTGAGGGTTCAGTAACAGGCTCCTTGGAGAATAGCTGCTTTGATAAGCCTCAAAAATATAAATTCAGAGACGGGGTGAACAATGTTGGAAATAATGAACTAAGACCCAGTAAAGCATATCTGCAGGTGCCACACCTCAAGCTAGTAAAATTTGATTTAAATTACTAGAAAGATTTTGCCAATTACGAATCAAAAGCCTTAATGTTCTGCTGCTTGCAATTTGTCATCAGGAAATCATCATGAGTATTCGTTAAGATTCAGCCGCACAAATGTTTATAGCTGTAAATACCAATAATAATAGTAATACCAAGAACGGGACAACCTGAAAGTTAAACAATAGGGGAGAAAGTTAAATTATTGACACACTATTGCATTGACTTGTTGGAATGCTGGGTAGCCTTTGCAAATGCCATTGCAAAAGAATTTTTGTCCGGTGGAAACAATGCTCACTACATATTAAGCACAAAAAGAAAATTATAAAATAACACATGGGTCATGATTTATGTGTGTTTATAGGATGTTGTATGACTAGTAGAGCACACACTAAAATGTTAACTGGTTGTCTCTCGCTGCTGCCATGCTGGGTTATGGCTCATGTTATTTCCTTTTATTTTTCTTCTTCTTCTCTGTATTTTAAAGATTAGTTTACAATTCTTTCATTTTTTTCAATTCATGCATCAAAACAAATTTATTGAGTATCTTCTCTGGATCAGATACCAGTTTAAAGTCAGGCACCATATTAAATAATGCATGCCTTTTTGAGTGTATCTTATTTAAAAGTTATGTTTAAAAAGTCAATAGAAAATAAAACATTTGCCAAAACTTAAAAGTTCATTTTAAAGAAAAATTAAGCTTACCAGAGTGACCAGTGGTGCTTAGAAGAGTAAGCTTCTAAGCCTGTCTAGACAGAAGAGAAATAACACGGACCTGAGCTTTCTTCCTGCTGCTGGAGGTGCTTTTAGGCTATGAAAGAATATGAGGGTGGAAATATGACGCTGCAGGCGGGATTGTATCTCAGAGTTAAGGCAGCAGATTTTAAGTCTCTGTTGTTAATGGCTGGTCTTGTTAAAACTCCCATGCCTTCAGAGTAGTTTAGACTGTGGTAACCTGACCTCATTATTGTAGGGGAGAAGGCACAACAGTACAACTTCCTTACCGCAATTGAGGAAGGGAAGTGAAATGAAAACAGAATTATCAGCTCATGTAGAAAAGATGCAATGAGGAGCTCCTGTCTATTCAGCAGAGTGAAGAGAAGACAGCCATGAAAGCATTGCAGGACAAGCTCGTGCAGCCCAACTGCTTCCCTACTGCCAAAGTGGAAAAGAAAAAAAAAGAAGGAATCCAGGTTGTGGTTTAAACCATGCAACTATGAAATCATCAGAACCTTTGATAATTCTTTTGACATTTTAATAAGATCCACCATTAATATTTAATTTTAATAATTTTGAGTTAGTTTTTCCAATCTAACACCCTCTCTGAACACAAACTTGGAAAACTGTTTTTCAAAGCCATTATAGTGAATAAATGTCGAAATTAAGCTAGTTAAATTTTTTTGCTTAGGCGTATAACTTCCTTTTTATAGCTCTTTTATGGCATCACTAGGAATTTGTGTGTATAAACTACAGATTGATGGCTTGCTTGTATTTTAGGACCAGGTGAACTCTCAGTGTGTGCTTTGGTATGTTGTTAAAAGGATATTTATCAGGACTATGTCACTTTTCAGGCATATACTTAAAAATTGGCCATCATAAATAAATGCAAGTCACCCTCCTGAGGAAAACATTCATTATGGGCCAGACTTTAAAACTGAAATATGCAGTCGAATGCTGTAGGAGTTGGTGTACAATTCAGCACTTACTATGTTTATCAGCCATTCAGGAAATTTCAGAATAATTTAGTATTATAAGAGAAATTCTGAAAAACATCTTTCTACTGTGAGAACATATAGAGAAGTATCCCAAAATTTTTTATGCAACTATGTTCATTGCCATTTTTATTGCTTAATAAGTAAAATTCTAAGGGATATAGTGAGTACACAAAAAAGAAAATATCCTACAAATTGTTCTTTTAACATATACATTCTTTATTTTAATCTTTTGATCACTGATCCCTTGACTTAAAAAAAAATCAAAAAGAGAAATCATACTTCTATCACAATTACCTTAATTTTTGGCACTACATTTTATAAATAGATCATTCTTACCCAATGTTAAGCAGTCTACTTTATGAAATCAGAAGTGAAATTAGTGCTGTAATTTCAAATGTATCCCGAAATAATCCATACACTAAATTAAAGAATCCATGATACAGTGTATGTCCTCAAAGGAAAAAGTCCAATTTTGACAACTATACAGCAAATAAAGGTAGCTTAGTCTCCCCCATGTCAAGCTAACAGCATCACTGCTTCTTTTTTAAATGGAATGCTGAATTTTTTTCAGCTGCCTTTCCACTGCACATTAACATGTTTGAAGTTTCACATTTTTAAAAATTAAAAACGTAACTTTCCAAATTCAATTTTCCATAGTTTTTAGAGTTTATATACAAAGTATTTTTTAACATGAATTTTTAAATAAAGCCTTGTCAAAACCAGAATGATAGATAATCGGGAATGAGGACAAAACTTAACAAGAGTGTAGGTTTCTGGCTAGGTTCAATGGCTCACACCTGTAATCCCAGCACTTTGGGAGGCCAAGATGGGAGGATTGCTTGAGGCCAGGAGTTCGAGACCAGCCTGGGCAACACAGCAAGACCCCATTTCTACAAAAAATTTTAAAATTAGCTGGGTGTGGTGGCATGTGCCTGTAGTCCTAGATACTCAGGAGGTTGAGGCAGGAGGATAACTTGAGCCCAGGAGCTCAAGGCAGCAGCAAGCTATAATTGAATCACTGCACTCCAGCCTGGGTGACAGAATGAGACCCTGTCTCTTAAAAAAAAAAAAGAGAGAGAGAAAATTGAGGACCTGATTTTAAAACTTATTAAAATTTATATATTATCCAGGAGCTTCCTGGGTCTGTCACAGCAAATTATATTTTGTATTGTGGGCTGGAGGAAGCAGGATGTGCACTTCCCCAAGAGACTGGTAGTTATTTACAGATGGAGGCCTGGAAACTGGAAAGGAATTTTAGGGTTTTTGTTTTGTTTTGGTAGTGGAGGTGGAGGTGTGGAATGGAAGGATGAAATTGAAAGGAATAGGAATTGAACGAGTCTATGGACAGTGTCCTTTCTTCACTCCCAAGAATGTTGGCTACTCTGGAAGGAAGGGGTAGATATGTCCTGTTCTGTAATAGTCAAAGGACAAGATAACAGGAGTCAGACTGGTGTGGGGTATGGTCTTAACGCCTCATAGAAAAGGAATTCAGGAGGGCTGGATTTGCCAAATTGCAGGCCTGCAAGCTGGCTACTAGCAACCCCTTCAAATAAGAACAGGCATAATTATCAAGGTTAGAGTGTGCAGCTACGGTGGGCCCAACAGTGGAAAGACTCAGGAGAAACCATATTTATATTGACACACAAAATAAGCTTTGGAGCATCATGGTTTCATTACATTAAAAGAAGATAGAACTATGTTATGCTTTTCGTATATACGTTATATCTTTTTAAAATCTAAAACATATTTTTCGTATGTTTTTCTCATTTCTGTACCCATAAAATAGCTAGGGCACAATGGTCATCTTACATAAATGAAAATATGATTTAATAAAATGAAATTGTATGAGCTTTCATAAAAATGATTCTTCGCATTATCTTTTTTAGCTTGGATTAGATTAGTGTGCTCTTGATTTCAGTTGTATGTGATCTGTTCTTTATTGTGTATTTCATTTTCTTCTGCAGTGAGATTTATTTCTGAAGAGAGATAAGGTGGAGGAGGAGAGAAGGATCTTCCTGCTGGGCTGCAGGCGAACTGAGATTTAAGTCCTATAGGTGTGCTGCAGGGGTGAGGTTCCCCTCAGCTCTGCTAAGGATTCTTAGTAGGAAGGAAGTCAGAAAAAAGAAACCAGGATGAGACATTTTGAGTTTTAACCGAAGTGTGCTACACGAACTCAGCACTGTCCGGCAGACCTCCTCTCTTAGAATGAGGAGAAAAGAGAGGCAGTGCTGGTATGTGACAACTCCTGTTAGCTCATAGGAGAAACATGAGCAAGTGTTGGCCATCGGGCCTTCAGGTGGCTTGAAGACCTGTGGTAGCCGCTTGAGCAAAGGCCTGAGGGGTGTGCCCAGAAGGAGGCAGCTGCCCAGACAGAGGAAGCCCGGGAGATGGCAGAGGCTAGCCAGTAGGAACCAGGAAAGGGTAGTGGATCTTGGCCATTACCGTGGTCCTTTAGATAAAGTAGACCCTTAAAGAAGAGAGGGGAGCCCGTGATTCCTCAATCTTCAAGCCTAAGAAGAGTTCATTGGAAATCCAGTGGGATTGATTTTCTAATCTTGGGGCAGCATGGCTCGTCTGCTGTCCCTAGTCCAACAAGTTCCTTTGGAAGGGAGAGAAAGGCACCTTCTTAAGTTCTGCCAATGTTCCCATGAAAACAGTTAATTGTGCAACAGTATTGCAGGGAGAAGACCCTTATATGCATTTCCAAAGGACAGTAAGACTTTTGAGGGCTTGAGTTAGGATTAGAGCTGACAAGTGGTACCAAAGTATACTTTGAAAATATTAAAAACATGACTCTCACACATAAAGAAGAGGAACGTATGTTAAAGATATTTGTTTTTAAATCTTATTAAGTACTGAGGGAACCAGTTAGATGCTAAAGCTTATTCAAGGAGCATTTGAGGAACAGAGCATGTAAATGCTCTTTAACAGAGTAATAGTAGGATACAATTGCTAGGTTAGATACAAAACTGGTTCATGTCCTACAGGGCAATAAGCTATAACCTCTGGAGCTTTTTTGTTTGGGAGTTTGTTTGTTTGTTCCCTACCAGACAGAAAAATGTGTGTCTCTGCTGGAAACAGACTTACAAGTTAACATGTAACTTCGCATGAAATTGCCCTTACTTTACATCACACCCCCAAAAATTAATCCTTGGGTGAGCCAGTTAAACAATGCTTTTGAGAGGACGTGGAATTATCCTCTTTGCCATATTTATAAACGTAGGATCATTTTTCTTAGCAATGGGGAATCTATCAAGTACCTCTTGATATTTACCCCTCTCACTCCTCTGCTTCCTAAACTCCTGTTCCCCATGTGTGGTAATGCTGATCAGCACAGACCTTTCGCTTTTGTCTTTCTGTCCCCTGCCCCGTCCCCACATGCACATACCCCACTGTCACCACTACACACGTGCAATGCAGGAATCGAAAGAGAAAAAAAGGAGGAAGAGAAAATCCAGAGCCTCTTCCCCTGATAGAATAAAACAATATGTCGAACTTACCGCTGATACAAAAGGGTAACCTTAACCTTTGAAATACTCTGCAGAATTCAGGAGTTAAGTAGGTATGGTCTAGGCTCGTTCCCTTACTAATGGATAGCAAGGGAATAGCCCACGTTCTGTCGTACTGAAATTGCCTTGCCACAGCTGTTGCCAGATCCCATTGAACTTGCAGCACTCACAACCCTATCCCAAGGAAACCTATTAAGGATGCATCAAAGGGAGATTTTGCTGGTGTTAGCAACCAAGGTATTCACTTTGTGTATGAGGTTCAGGCTTCTGGAATTTGCTGGTGGCTGCAGCCCATTCCCTCAGAGGTTTTCTCTGGCACCTTTTCCAGTGCTCTCTTTTTTCTGTCCTGTCTCCAAAACATAAACATTCCTTCCCTCTTGTGGCTTGCCACCCACACAAAAGAATGAAACCAAATTCAGTCATAGGAAACTATAGCTCCTAAGAGAATATTTATTAAGGTGAATTATGCCTTCTGATTCTGTTTAACCCAGATATATTAATAGTAATTTTATATTTTTATTTTGCTTCAGAAAGATTGAATTTGGGAATTCTCATTCTAGTTAAACCATTTAAACTCAAAGCTGCTGTGGGACCTCCAAAATAATTAGGGCACTGATGATTTTTTCACATTTGGGATGGCTTCTGCAGCGATTCTTTGCAATGTCCTCAAGTTAGTTATTAATACCTCCCTTGTCCCCTCTGTAATCACTTTCCGCTTCTTCTAGCCTTGGATCACTCCTTGTGTTTTTAGTAACCATAACACCTTGTGCCTAATGATAGTGACTTTATTTCTTATGGGTAACAGTCTTTCTAATCTGGAACACCTATGGTAATATGAAAAGAATCTCACTGTCTTGGTGTTTCAAAGACATATTATCTGATTTTTCTGTACTGATTTAGGTATTTGCAACCAGAAAATGTGTTTGGAATTCTTTTACTGGTATCTAACCTTCTTCATCGTACTGGTCCATCAATCACATCAAAATTTAATTTGATTAGTCTTCTTTACTTCCTTAAGACCCCTGAAATTTAGAAAACCAGGGGATCACCTTATGGTAAGTCATATTATCATCACCTTGTAGCAGTAAACTGACATTGTGGTTTAGAAAGGCACATGTATCCTGGAGCATTCTTCAGTTACAAGACCACATTCTGGGGGTGGGCACGTTGGCTCACGCATGTAATCCTAACACTCTGGGAGGCCGAGGCGGGTGGATTGCTCAAGGTCAGGAGTTCGAGACCAGCCTGAGCAAGAGCGAGACCCCGTTTCTACTAAAAATAGAAAGAAATTAGCTGGACAACTAAAAATATATATATAAAAAAAATTAGCCAGGCATGGTGGCGCATGCCTGTAGTCCCAGCTACTCGGGAGGCTGAGGCAGTAGGATTGCTTGAGCCCAGGAGTTTGAGGTTGCTGTGAGCTAGGCTGATGCCACAACACTCTAGCCCGGGCAACAGAGCCAGAGTCTGTCTCAAAAAAAAAAAAAAAAGATCACATTCTGTGAAGGGTCAGGTTTGCTTATTTGTTTGCTTTGCTGATTGGTTGGTTGGTTTTTTTTGTTGTTGTTTTCATTTTTATAAGACTTTATTTTTTAAGAGCAGTTTTAGGTGCACAGCAAAATTGAGCAAAGGGTGTGGAGATTTCCCATATACCCCCTGCCCTCCATGCGTACATGCACAGCCTGCCCTATTATCAACATCCCCCTCCCCACTGACAAAAGGTACATTTTTCACCATCGATGGATCTACACTGACACATCAAAATCACCCAATGTCTGTAGTTTACTTTATGGTTCACTCTTGGTGTTATTATACATTCTATCCATTTGGACAAATGTATAATGACATGTATTTGGCATTAGAGTATGATACAGAGTAGTTTCACTGCCCTAAAAATCCTCTGTGCTCTGCCTATTCATCCCTCCCCCCAATCCCCAACCACCAACCCCTGGTTTTTTAAATGTAGCAATGACGACATCATTCAAATTGTTTTTATAAAGGGAAAATCCATCCAAAATATAAGATAAACAGCAGTGTTTTTGGTAATTCTGCAGTGTGAAAGCAAGCACACTTCTTATCACCGTATAATTAATTCTACTAATGCTCTCTCACTTACCAGATTTAAATTCAATTTAATAAACATTTATTGAATGCTTACTACATGGTATGGGTAGTCCCTGCCCCTAAGGAATTTCCAATTTAATGGCAATGAAGTAATGTACTCAACGAACAGTAATACTGGCCAGAATGGTGTTATTGCTTTAATAAAGATATACTAGTCATAAAAACATTAACCCCTTAAATTTTTACTGGATGTGATGCAGAATATAGCTAAAGGGACCTCGGACCTGGTTCAACCATCTCAATTTTAAATAGAAATTTATTATTCTTTATTAGAGTAATCGAGCTTTATTTGTTGTAGAAACTTTAGAATATGTAGAGAAGTGGAAACGAGAAATCAAAACACTCATAGTCTCTGTATCACCCAATCATTGTTAATCTTTTAGTGTATTTAAGTTTTTCTCCATGTATTTTATTTTTTATATATATGAAGTAATATTGAATATGCAATTTTGTACACTGATTTTTTTCCGTAAAAGATTATGACATAATCCTTTCCTAATGCTATTAAAAATTCTTGGTAAAAAAATTTTTAATAACTAGATAATATTCAATTATTGGATCAACCATAACTTAGCCTTTCTTCGATAGTGTAAACTGTTCATACTATTTCACTATTAAATGGCTTTGGGCTTAAAACTTTCTCAGGATAGAGTGTCTGAAGTAGGTTTACTAGGTCAAAGTAAATGAACATTTTTAAGGCTCTTGCAAGATAGTTTTGAACACCATACATTTTGCGTTTTGCATTTGGCTTTATCTTCACAATGGGTTTCATTAGCTTTTCCCTACACATACTCCAGGCTCTTCTGCCTTTTAATTGGCAAGGAAATCACCAGGAACTGAATACACACTGGAGGGAGGAGATAAGCAAAGTCATCAAAATCAGCTCCCAAGAAGAAATGGAAACTTAATCTAGCTAAGCTTCCAGCAGCACCCTCCTTAATTTGTGTTATCGCCTTTTAAAGTTGCATAGAGCTTGACTTACACAAGTGTAGAGAGTTAATGATTCCTTACTTACGGAATTGGGGTTGGGGTGGACAGAAATTAAATTAGATTAGATTCATACATTTCTAGAAACTACTGCATTTCTGGTAATTGTTGTTAATAATAATTTCAAGCAACAGAGCTTCTTCTAATAGCTGTGAAAAGATGTGAGCAGAATCATGAAAAAGAGATAGCCGCTGCTATTACTGACGTGCGGAAGACAGTTTATTAGGGGCTGGGCCTGAGATTATTTGTGCATATGTAGCAAGGGCTGGGGTCCACTGAGGGCCAGCGTGGTCTGGCACGTCATGTCAATTCTAAGAATGAAAGGCCTGTGGGGGCTCCGAGCTCTGGCCGGGCCCCTGGGATCCTCTGAATGGAGACTGGGTGGTCTGGGACTTCTGCAGACCCAACCCCTCCTCCTGGACCAAACCAGGGCCAGGCCGGGCCAGTGCTAGTGGCACAGTTGACTCCGAAGTGGGCATGAGGTTGCCTGAATAGCTTTTCATTCTTAAGCACAGACGAGTGGAATGTGAAATAAAGTTTCTGACAGAGGTGCCAACTTTCCAGGGGCCTTGGCCTACTTCCACCGCTTCACAGACTTGAAGATTCATAAACATCCTCTCTGTCTCCACTGCTAAGAGATAAAGGAATCCATTTTTCAACCTCTCCTCAGAGTACCGCCTTATATGGTCCCCATGGATATTTTCTGATTGGTTTCCTAGTTCTTCCTTTCCTTCCTAATTTGTGGAAACTAGTTGTGTAGTTAGTCTACCAAAAGCAACAAGAGAGAGGGTTACCTCAGACCCGCCGGCTACACTTTTCTCTTTTTACAGTCTGAGTCATACTTATATTCTGTTTTCTTAAACAGCACATTTTAAAACTGGTTGAGGTCAGCTCGGGATCTCTTGGGACCCCTGAACTTTTTCCTGCTGTGTTTTCAAATAGCCAGGAACCATCTACACTATTTATAAAGCTTGGGTTTGCAGCTGAAGTGTAATATTTATGTGTTCCCTCTGAAATTTGGATGATAAGATTAATGTTTTGTTAACCCAGTGGCCAGTCAAGCTTACCATTGAGTTCATATTTATTCTTAATACTCTTATCCCACTTTCACTTTGTAGAAGAGGCTTAAATTTAGCTTTCTGTTACCTTTGCTGCTCTTAAATCCAAGACATCGAGATGTTCTTTGTGTGAGCCCTACAATCCTGTGGAAATGCCTCCAGATTCAGAAAATGTCCCATGAATTGTTGTAATCTCATATACAATGATATTCTCCAGCCAAAAACTCTATCACACACCCCAGCCACCCCCGCAAGTCAACCAGGGAGTTCATGTTTTACAAGTAAGACAGTTGAAAAGACTGCTTGCTATCATCCTATCTTCTTTGTCTCCATTCCCTCTTCAGAACCGATCTTCACTGTCAGTGGGAAATAGAAGTGGCTTTAATCTCAAATCTGGTTATCTCACCCAAAGAGAATCTTGGCAAACACTTGCTGGTGGGAGGAAGATATACAGGGAGAAATAGGATGAAACAGTGCTGGACCCTACATAGAAGCTTCATAAATGATCGATGAATTGAGAAAAGAAGCAATTTGAAGGTTAAGAGATGATAAGGAATAAGATTAAGCAGTCTAGATAGAGGATTTATTAAGGCAGCCATTTAGTAGATTTTTTAGGCAGGGGACCAAGTCAATCCTTGGAATGAGTGCAAATTTTATTGTGTCAGTAGAAGCCTATGGCAACATATTAGATATGTGCATTGGATTTATGAGCATATTCAGTATGAAAACTACCATGTGAATGCATGGATTGTGTCAATGGTGATGATAGGCATGAAGGTATATTAATTGGAAACATTTTTAAAAGAGGTTATAACTAGTTTATTTTTTATTAGACATAAAATTGTGTTCTCTGATTTGTAACTGCAAGCCGTATATGCAGAACTCATTGTTTTTTATGATGCTGCTTCTTTGGCCTGTGTTCTCAACTCTTACTATGTTTCAAAAGAGCTATTCCATTTCTGATTTTGACAAGGTAGGTTGAGGTTAATCTCTGTAGAACAATGCTATTTTCCAATAATATTACCCACCACAAGCTGAATTACAAGTTTGTATAATGAGTCATGGCATGAGCTTTCTGACACTCCCCCATCCCCAGACGCCTGCCCTGAGACATTTATGCAGGGTAGAGTTATCTGAGCAGTACTGAATATCTGCCTCATGTCTTGGACTTAATAATGTTTAGGACAAAATCTTAACTTGGAAATAAAAGTTAATTCAGGCCGGGTGCGGTGCCTCATGCCTGTAATCCTAGCTCTCCGGGAGGCTGAGGCGGGTGGATTGTTTGAGCTCAGGAGTTCGAAACCAGCCTGAGCAAGAGCGAGACCCCGTTTCTACTAAAAATAGAAAGAAATTAATTGGACAACTAAAAATATATAGAAAAAATTAGCCGGGCATGGTGGCACATGTCTATAGTTC
>CAUYSK010018393.1:0-30388 GCA_963575035.1 Avahi laniger
TTTCTTTCTATTTTTGGTAGAGACGGGGTCTCGCTCTTGCTCAGGCTGGTCTCGAACTCCTGAGCTCAGAACGATCCGCCCACCTCGGCCTCCCAGAGTGCTAGGATTACAGGCGTGAGCCACCGCGCCCGGCCCAGCTCTGGGTTCTTCACGTGGCAATCTCAGCGTTCCAAAGGGCAGTAAGAGAGTAAGCCCCAACCTGCAAGAACTTTCCATGCCTCTGCCTTAGGCATATTCACTGCGTCCCATTGGCCAGAGCAAGTCACACGGCCCACCCAAGCCTCAAAGGGTGGAGAAATAGAGTCCATCCCTTGATGGAAGAAGCTACAAAGTCACATTGCAGAGCGGCTCGTGTAGGAAGATGGGGGAAATTTTTGGCCATTTTTTCAACCTGCCACAAACTTTAAAAGAAAAGTAAATCTTAATCTTTCTCCTCCTGGAAAATATCTTAGTTTCTGCAAATATGACTATTCTCACCAGGAACCTGGGTTCTTGAGATAATTGAGGTAATAGGAAGGGGAGGGACCACTTTGTCAAGTCATTGAATTCTCCAGAATTAAGATGATCTGGTCACTGTAGGTGAGGTGACTGCTACTTAAAAAAAACACACACGGCTGGGCACGGTGGCTCACCCCTGTAACCCTAGCACTCTGGGAGGCCGAGGCGGGAGGATTGTTTGAGCTCAGGAGTTTGAGACCAGCTTGAGCAAGAGCGAGACCCTGTCTCTATTAAAAATAGAAAGAAATTATCTGGACAACTAAAAAAATATATATGGAAAAAATTAGCCAGGCATGGTGGCACATGCCTGTAGTCCCAGCTACTCGGGAGGCTGAGGCAGGAGGATCAGTTGAGCCCAGGAGTTTGAGGTTGCTGTGAGCTAGGCCGACGCCACGGCACTCACTCTAGCCCGGGCAACACAGTGAGACTCTGTCTCAAAAAAAACCAAACAAACAAAACACACGCACACACACACACAAATTTTAAACATCTGTCGAGTACATTCTTTTTTGCATGGATTATATAATACTTGTTCCCCATAGCAACATTATGAGGTATTATGAGTATTATTAAGCCCCTTTTATAGGTGAGGAAATAGAGACAAGTAGTTAAAATATTTGCATGAAGTCACACAAGTAGGAAGTGGTGGAATCCAGATTTGCGTCCCGGTCTGTCTCAAGCCAGAGCTTGTAACCATTATGCTCTGCTGTCGCTTATGGTGGTTCTGTCTCTAAAATAAGGAAGATTTGCTTCAGGAGGCATAAACACAACTATAGACGGTCCCTGATTTAGGATGTTTCGACAGTGTGCGATTTTTCAGCTTTATAATGGTACAAAAGCAATACATATTTAGTAGAAATCGTACTTTGAATTTTGAATTTTGATCTTTTCCCGAGCTAGTGATACATGGTAGTTTATATACTCTCTCCCCATGCTGGGCAGCAACAAGCTGCAGACCTCAGTCGGCCACACACTCAGGAGGGTCACGGCTGATACCCTGCAGTGGACTGTGTTGCCAGATGATTTTGCACAACTGTAGGCTAATGTAAGTGTTCTGAGCATGTATACAGTAGGCTAGAGTGAGCTATGATGTTCAGTAGGTTAGGTGTCTTAAATGTATCTTTGACTTTCAATATTTTCAACTTACAATGTAACCCTAACCTAAGTTGAGAAGCATTTGTACTGTTTTTCAAGAAATGTTCATTCTATAACTTTATTACACGTCAACTACATACTAAGTTACCTTTAACAAATTAGGGTAAAATTAATTTTATGTATTTAATCCCATTGAGTTAGATACAGAGAAATGCCATATAATAGCATAATAATGTTAGAACCCATATTAGATTTAAAGATCATAAATTTGTATATCATTATTTAATTTACTTTTTTTGCCCCACCCCCCTTTTAATTTACTTTTTTTTTTTTTTTTTTTTTTACAGAGTCTGGCTCTGTTTCCCGGGCTAGTTTGAGGTTGCTCACAGCAACCTCAAACTCCTGGGCTCAAGCGATCCTACTGCCTCAGCCTCCCGAGTAGCTGGGACTACAGGCACGCGCCACCATGCCCAGCTAATTTTTTCTATATATATATATATTTTAGTTGTCTAGATCATTTCTTTCTATTTTTTAGTAGAGATGGGGTCTCGCTCTTGCTCAGGCTGGTCTCGAACTCCTGAGCTCAAACAATCCGCCCGCCTCGGCCTCCCAGAGAGCTAGGATTACAGGTGTGAGCCACCGTGCCCGGCCTTAATTTATTTTTTAATCCTCAGAGATTGTTCTAAAATTCAAAGAAAGATTTATTCTAAAATTTATTTTCTAATAGGTAGACACAATACAGTAGTCTCCCCTTATTCAAAGTTTTGCTTTTCATGGTTTCAGTTACCTGCCATTAACTGGCTGTCCAAAAATATTAAAGGAAAAATTCCAGAAATAATTCATACATTTTAAATTATGTGCCATTCTGATAGTGTGATGAAATCTCTTGCTGTCCTACTCTGTCCACCTGGGACACAAATCATCCCTTTGTCCAGCATATCCACGCTGTATACACAACCCACCCGATGTTCACTTAGTAGCCCTCTTAGTTTTCAGATGAGAGAACATACTATATGTAGAGTTCAATACTGTCCATGGTTTCAGGCATACACTGGGGGTCTTGGAACACTATAAGGGGGGACTGCTATGTATAATTTAAAAAGTACACACCAGTGGAAAAAAGTTTGGAGGTTTTCCACAAGTTAAACATGAAATTATCATGTGATCCACAAATTCCACTCCTAGGTATATGCCCCAAATAATTAAAAACAGGTTCAAATAAAAACTTGTACACCAATGTTCATAGCAGCTTTACTCACAGAGCTCAAAGGTGGAAACGACCCAAGTGTTCATTAATAGATGAACTGATACGCAAAACGTGGTATAGCCATTCAATGGAATATTATTAGGCTATAAAAAGTAATGAAGTCTTGATCTATGGAAGAATCTTGAATACATTATGCTATATGAAAGAAGCCAGACACAGAAGATCCCATATTGTGTGATTCCATTCATAGGCAATATCCAGAACAGACAAATTGTAGAGACATAAAGCAGATTAGTGGTTTCCAGTGGCTGGGGGTAGGATTTCTTTATGGGTACAGAGTTTCTGTTTGGAGTGATGAAGAAGTTCTGGAACTAGATAATGGTGATAGTCACACAACATCGTAAATGTACTTAATGCCACTGAATGGTATACTTTAAAATCATTACAGTGGTACATTTTATATTATATGTATTTTACCACCAAGAAAAAAAAAACCCAAAAGGGTACATAAAAATATAGAGTGAAACTAGGTGCTCTTCACACCCTTGTCTTTTAACACCCAATTTCTTTCTCCAGAAGTCACTATTGCCATTAGATTCTTCTATGTTTGCACTGACAAATTTGGTGTATCTACTAGCATATATATTTATATTTAGTTGAATAATATTTTCACATAATTGTAAAATACTATTGCAAAATATACCCACTGTTTTGGTTTTTTGCTCTCCCTGCTGTCCTCAGTATAGAGATTGTTCCATATTACTACACATAAAGAGCTATTTAATGTTCTTTTGTTTGAAAATTTTTAAATTTGTTTATCTGCTTTTGATAGAAATTTAGGTAGTTCCAATCTTTTATTTTCTTTTACTTTACAAATATCATGTGAACAGTTATCCTAAACCAGGGGTTAACAAACCCATGGGACAAATCAACCGCCTGTTTTTGTATGACTTACAAGTTAAGAATCATTTTTCATTTTTTAGTGGTTGAAAAAGAATTTAAAAAATTTTTAATTATAAAATAAACATAACAGAATTTGCCATCTTAACCATTTTTAAGTGTACAGTTCAGTAGTATTAAGTATATTCACACTGCTGTGCAACCGATCTCCGGAATTTTTTCATCTTGCAAAACTAAAACTCTGTACCCATTAAACAACTCCCCATTTCTTCCTCCCCATAGTCCCTGGCAACCACCGTTCTACTTTCTGTCTCTGTGAGTTTGACTACTCTAGATACCTTATATAAGTGAAATCATACAGTATTTATCTTTTTGTAACTGGCTTATTTCATTTAGCATAATGTTTTCAAGGTTCATCTATGTCGTAACATGTGTCAGAATTTCCTTCCTTTCTAAGTCTAAATAATATCCATTGTATTGTATATATCACATCATGTTTATCCATTCATCAGTCGATAGACATTTGGATTGCTTCCACCTTTTGGCAATTGTGAATAATTCTACCATGAACATGGATGTACAAATACCTGTTTCCAATCTTTTGCTAGCTTTGCCCCCAGACTGGAGTGCAGTGGCATGATCATAGCTCACTGCAGCCTTGAACTCCTGGGTTCAAGTGATCCTCTTGCCTCAGCCTTCCGAGTAGCTGAGACTACAGGAGCATGCCACAACGCCTGGCTAATTTTTCTATTTTCAGTAGAGACAGTCTCACTCTTGCTCAGGCTGGTATTGAACTCCTGAGCTCAAGCAATCCTCCTGCCTTGGCCTCCCAGCATTCTAGGAGTACAGGCGTGAGCCGCCACACCGGATCTGTTGCCACACCTTTAGATCTTCCACAATATGACAGATAAAAAATGGTATTTACCCAAAAAAATGGTATTTCCATCAATAAGAATGGATTGAAACATGTGAAATATGTTTAAATGCATGCGTTTGTAATGATACAAAAAAAAAAAAAAAAAGCCAACCAAGCAGACCCCAAATACCTCACTGTTTTTATCTGGAAGATGCCAGGGAAACAATTCACTATTTTGAAAACAAAGAAACTGGAAAGCGAAAGAAAAGAATCAAGCAGGGTCTGTCTCTTCTACGGAAACGGTGTCTCAGGATAGCCAAAAAATTGATGAGAGAAAGTTTTTCTTTATTTAAATATTTCAGTTATTAAATAAAGAAGAAATAATGCCACCTTTAAGGATATCATGGATGTAGGCAATGATCACCAATGGTTGTAAAAAAGACAGAGCAAGTGAAAAAGAGACAACTAGATGTCCCGTGCTTCTTCGTAGGAGAACATGGCACTATTTCTGAACTATCTTGCCTAAGCACCGAACCTGATCAAGTCACTAAATCTCACTACCACTTACCAACTTACAGAACATATAGGGATGAGAACACGTTCAGTGGCATACCAAGGGGATGCAGTCAGCAAACCCAGACTGTAGGAAACAATCTCACTGGACAAGTGATCCAGTTTCTTCAATAAATAAATTAAAAAAAAAAAAGAAATAAGGAAGAAGGAATCCCTAAATTAAAATAAATTTAGGGACATAGCACACAAATTTAATGTATAGACCTTATTTAACTCCTGATCCAAACAAAAATAGCAAGAGCTATCATTCACAAAACATTTGGAAATTTGAACCGATTGGGTGTTTAAGAATATTAAGGAATTATTATTAATTTTTTAGATATAATCATGCTATTTTACTTAGATATAATGATATTTTGATTACATGTCATTGAAAGATATATACCAAAATAGTTATTGATGAAAGGATGCAATGACTGGGATTTCCTTCAGAGTAATACAGTGGGATTTCGTGTGGGATGGGGTAGGGATAAACCACAATTGACTATGAGATTATGACTGTTGGAGCTGGGTGATGTGTATTCTAGGAAATTCTTTCTACTTGTTACGTGTTTGAACCTTTCCAAATAAAAAAAGCTCATTTCAAAAAAAGGTGGAGTGAATGAGAGGAGAGTAATTGGAAATAACATCTACGGACAGCTCTTTTTAGGAATGTTGATTTTTTAAAAAAGCCAATAGCTAGCAGGGTCAATAGAAGGGTATATTTTAAAAGGAAATTTAATTATTCAAGTATTGCATACAGATGGAAAAGTGCAAAGCGCAATGAATCATCACTAAGTGAACATCCCCACATACAAAAACAAAAAGATATCTTACTGATTTTTTTGTTAAACATTTTTGTAGAAGTGTAACTTACATATAGTAAACTGCATAAGCATTAAGTATACTAAACTTGATGGATTTTACAAATAAGTTATCCCCATGTAACCAACAACCTAAGTCAAGAATAGGACATTTCCAGGATGCTAGAAACTTCTTCCTTGTCTCCTCTCAGTCACTACTGACTGCAAAAGATAACCTTTCTTGTGACTTTCATCACCAAAGCTTAATTTTGCCTTCTTTTGAACTTTGTATATTTGGCTTACTCTGCTCAACATGCCTGAACATTTACCCACATTTTTGCATGTAAAGGACACTCATTTTTTTTTTGCTATGTAAAAATACGTAGTTGTAGATCATCCTGATGTATGAATATAACCACAATTTAACCATTCTACTGCTCATGGACATAGGGTTTTTCCAGTTTTTGACTATTACTGACAGTGCTGCTATAAACACTCTTATGTATGTTTTTTGGGGCATATATACACTCATTTACATGGAGTATATATGTAGGAGTAGAACTGCTGGATGATGGAATATGCGTCTATTTCACTGGTAGGTGCCAGTTTTCCAGAGTGGCCAAACCAATTCTTATTCCCACCAGCAATATACGAGAATTGCAGTCGCACATTCCTACCAACAATTGATATGATTAATTTTTTAAAGTTTAGCTACTCTGGTGAGCAGATATTGGCATTTCAGAGTCATTTTAATGTGTACTTCCCTGATGACCTACTGAACTCTTTTTTTATATGCTCATTGAACAATTGAATATACTCGTTTGTGAAGAGTTTGTTCGTTTTCCCCCTTGGTAGTCTTGTTCTTAAGATACATAGGAGTTCTTTGTATGTTTTAGATCTGAGTCCTTTGTTAGATAAATGTATTATAGATATTTTCTCTTATTTGGTGGCCTTTCTCTTGACTCTCTTACTGGTTTTTTAAAAAATACATAGACATTATTTAAAGTTGAATGGGATTCAGTGTGTTAAAAAGTTGTTTTGTGCCCTGTTTAAAAAATCTTTGCCTACCTTAGATCATGAAGGAATTCTCTTATGATATGTTATAGAAGCTTTATACTTTTATAGTTCACATTTAGGTCTATGCTCCATGTAAAATTTATTTTTATGTATGATGTGAGGTAGAAGGTCAATTTTCATTTCATTTCATAAGACTAGCCAATTGATCCAGCACCATTTATTGCAAAGACCATCTTTCCCCACTGCATTTCAGTGGAACTTTTGTCACTAATTAGGTGGGCATATGTATGGTCTATTTCTGGACTTTCTCTTCTGTTCTGCTGTTCTACACGTCTATCCTTGCTTTAATTACTATAGCTTTTTTGATATACAATGTTGTATATCATCTATGTTCTTCTTCTTCCTCAAGATTGTCTTTGCTATTCTTGGTCCTTTCTATTTCCATATAAATTTTACTGATCTTTTTCACCTCTACCAAAAGAAAAAAAATTGGGATTTTGAGTGAGATTGCATTGAATCTAAAGAATAATTTGGGGAGAATTGACATCTTTACGATAGTGAGTCTTCCAGACTATAAATGTAGCATATCCCTCCATTTACTTAAGTCTTTTAAATTTTATGTCATAATGTCATGTAATTTTCTGTGTAGACATCTTGTATGTTTTTTTTGATTTATTCATCTTATGATTTTAATGCTACTAACATTGTTCTTCAATTTCACCTTCTATAGCTTTTGTTTCAAGTACGTAGGAATATCACGGATATTGACCTGTGTCCATGAATCTTGTTAATTTACTTTTTTTTTTCACATCAGATGGGTAATATGCTGACATTGTAACAAGGATCGAGGGAGGCACATCTCAGGCATGCGTGTGAAAACCCAATCGTCACGCTTATGAACTACAAAAAGACATTCATTTTACTTTTGATTCTTACAGTTTATCCATAGATTATTTTGGATTTTCTTTATATATAACCATGGTATTATTTACAACCCTTTAAATTTTTATTTCTTTTTCTTGCCTTATTGCACTGGCTAGAACCTCTAATACAATATATTAAATACAGTTTGTGATAACTGATAGCAGACATTCCTGTCTTATTCTCAGTCCCAGTGGAAAGCTTTCAATAGTTCATCATTACATAGGCTGTCTGCTAAAGATTTTTTGTGTACACTTCCTATCAGATTAAGGAAGTTTCCTCACATTCCTTAATTGATGAGAGTTTTTTATATCATGAATGAATATTTAGTTTTATTAAATCATTTATTTACTGAAATAATCATGGTTTTTCTCTTTTATTCTGTTAACACTGTGAATTATAATGATTGATTTTCAAATGTTAAACCAACCTGGTATCACTGAAATAACTTAACTTGGTTTGATGTATTATTGTTTTCATATATTTCTGGGTTCAATTTACAAATAATTTTGTTTTAGAATTTTTGTTATTATTTGAGACATTTTGTCATTTTTTTCTTGTAATAACTGTGTCATATTTTGATATCAAGATTATGCTGGCCTCAAAACTGAGAAATATTCCTTTTTTCTCTCCAGTGTTTTCTTTGTGGAAAGATTTCTAATTATACATTAAATTTTTAAAAATAGATAAGAGATATGTACAAATTTTATATTTTTTCTTATACTTGTTTTACAGAGTTGAGTTTCTCAAAGAATTGAACCACTTTCTTGAAATTTTGAAATTTATTAGCATAAATTTTCTACATTATCTTTTTAATATATGCAGGATCTATTGTGATATTTCACTTTTTACTCCAGATATTTATATTCTTTTTTTAAATCAGTCTTGCTAGTATTTATCAATTTTTAACCTTCTCAAAGAATAAATGTTTATATTTATTTTCCATATTGCAAGATTATTTTTTCTATTTCACATATTTCTGTTTATTGCTTCTTTGTTTTTTCTTTTATTATTTTTTTTGAACTATAATGCTTTTATTACCAGAATGTATGAAACACTGATCCTTTTATAATTCTGCAGTATTGCCACAGATTCTCACAAAGTTTTCAAATTCCTATTTTAGATTTCTATAACATTCATTTAAAGTAAACGTGACTTTGTTGCTGTTGTTCATAATAGAATAAAATGTTTAGTTTTAATGATTCAGATCTAATAAAAAGGAACAAAGGACTATGTTTGGGCCTGAGATAAATGTGGTAAAGAAAGAACCCAGAACACTCATCAGGGCACTCAAACCATATTCCATTAGAACAGACCTCCTGAATAAGTAATTATACCACCAATTTTATATACTACTAAACATTTTAAACATGTATTGATTAACTCATCAAACACAGAAAGTGCAATTTCACCAAATACGTGCATTTTCCAGGATTCATTTTAAAATTCAGGCTAAAAGTGAACAATAGTATTTCAGTTAAATTATGGCATTTGAGAAAAGTTACACTTCTGAGGAAAGATCACATAAACATGCTTTTTGGCAGGGGGATATGTTTAAAAAACTACAATAATTAATAATAATTGCCTTAACATTTCTAAAATCACATAAAAATAGTCATCTTTGATTGCCATTTCAGTAATTTTTGATTCAAGGTATGATACTATCCGTTCATTAGTAATCGAAACACATAAAAAGACTTGAGACAAATATTCAGAATCAATTATTTTCATAAGCTAAACATTTCTGGGGTGATTTGTATTTGAGCATACAGTACTACAATAGCTACATAAAATAAAAAGAAAATCTTTTGGACAGGAAGCTCAGTAATCAGAGGCTGTATTGCATTTAAGAATTTAACACTGGTTATATACAAAAGGGGAAGCATTTCAGATAGAAATACTTCACGTTGCTGAGTTTTCTCTCAATATGGCAACATTCAGCAGTTTATGGTACTCTTTTATCCTTTGGTTCCCAGTGACAAACAATGCAGTGATGATGCCTCTGGTTTTAGTTCCTCTTGGATGACATTTATTAGTAGAGAGAGACCTGATGCTTTAGCTGAAATTTGGCAGCCCAAGAAGTGCACCAACAGCTCCAAAGTATTCCTCATGTTCTAGAAACAACGCTTTCAGTTGACCTTTTGACCAATAATCCAGAGCATATGCCAGAAGTTTCATTGAGAGAGTATTAACACGTAAAAAGTTTCCCACAAAGACAACTCTGTTTATTTTCTCATCAACAGCACACATTCCTGCCACAGAACCAATGTAATTGGTGATAGTAACTAAAGTAGCTCTTGCCAGACCTTCTTTGCTAACAGACTCTCGCTTCTCCTTACAAATCATATTCCCGAAACTAGATGCTACAGCCCAACCTGGCAGACCAAATCTTTCATAATCTCCTCCATAAATATTACGGACCAGCTTGTTAGCTTGGGTGCTGTCACCTTTGGATGCCATTTCAAGAGCCTCTTTCAAAACTTTCACAGCCAGTCAATAAAATGCATAAACCCAGAAAGGTACCCCCTCCAAGGCTTGTCCCAGTCACTCATTTATAGTTGTGTTTGGAATGGACTGCTAATATATTGACTCCCGAGCCAATATTCACTACCAGCAGCAGATAGGGATCGTCCAGGTTAGAAGGCATCTTTTGACATTGCTCAGGTTCTGAGGCGTCAGCAGAATAATAGCACTCTGCTTGTCCACTGAAATTGACAGAATCTACATACAGCAAGCCCTTTACGAGGCAGTCAAGTTCATCCAGTTTGTGCAGCTGGAGGTTTCCAATTGTGCGAAAATCTTTTTCAAACTTGTAAGCACCACCTCCTGTAGCACATGGCACCGTTGGTAATGTTGAGAAGTTTTTATCTCTTCCCATTGGGATAAAAGTAGGTGGGTCCTGGGTTGGAAATCTGATAAAGTGCAAGTTCCCCCTTCGGCCAAAAAGTGTTAAATCCTTCAGTTCGAGGTGTACATCCCGAATGCCAGTGGATCCACATGCTACATTAGAAGTCGAATATTTCCGAATACTTTTTAAGCTCTCAGCTTCTTCTTGTTCTTCCGCTGCTGTGATATCAATAGGCTCAAAATACGAGAGCTTTGCTAGAGTTCCCCCATGTCCATGCCGAACCAGGGGAAAGAGGGTTTTTTGCATCCTTGATCTTCACGGCGTTGGCAGAGCGGCGAGAGGCAGCCTCACGTCCGCACCACGGAGAGCGGTGGCGGCGACTCCGGAGCGGGTGGCAGGGCCGCGCGGTGGGGCCCGGCCGGTTCCTCCCCTCGGGCCGGGCCGGGCGGGCCTAGGGCGATGACCGGCCCCGGGGCCACCCCGGCGAGGGGCCACCGGACGGAATGAGCTGGGGAAGGCCGCCGGCCTCGCCAGTCCGGGGGCCCCCACAGCACTACTTTTTCTTTATTTGCTTCTAATTTGTTCTTTTTCTAGATTCTTGAATTCCTATTTTTAGTCTTTTTTTTCATTTCTAATAAATACATTTAAGGCCATATATTTTCTTCTAATCACTGTCTGGATGAAATCCTACAATTAAAAAAGTGAAATTCTATATATTTATTATAAAAATCAAGTTAAGAAATTGCATCGGCTTCCCTAAAACACTTATTTCTTAGCAAATATAATATACGAAGATGATGCAGACCTTTCATATATGTGAAGCCACATTTTTCCTTGCTTTTGTGTTTATTTAGTTTAAAAGATGTTATTGTTGTTCTGTCCCTTATTTTTGTCTTCATAAGTGGTTTTTCTCTTAACCTGTCTTTTAATTTTGCTAAGTGTGATGACTTAGGGAATCAGAAAGGGACTTAGACAAGAACAAATAAAATCATGAGCTAAACAATTTTGAAGCAACGAATTTACATTTGAGAACCTCGACTTACAATGATCCTACAAGTTCTGGTGTGTTGTGTTTTCATTATTATTTAGCTCAAAATATTTACTAATTCTCATTGTAATTTATTTTGGATGCAGGAATTATTTAGAAGTATTACCTAATTTCAAAGCAGTTGGGAGTAATATTACTATCTATGATAGATGTCTGGCTTAATTCCACAGTTGAAGTACACAATCTGTAGGATTTCATTCCTTTGAAATTTGTTGAAGTTTGATTATGTATCAACATGTGATTTACTTGGGGGAAATGTCCAACGTGTACTCAAAAAAAATGTGTTTTCTACACTTGTTGGGTATAGTGTTTTTTTGTTTTTTTTGTTTTTTTGAGACAGAGTCTTGCTCTGTTGCCTTGGCTAGAGTGCAATGGCATCATCAGAGCTCACAGCAAACTCAAACTCCTGGGCTCAAGTGATACTCCTGCCTCAGACTCCCAATAGCTGGGACTACAGGCATGTGCTACCATGCCTGGCTAATTTTTCTATTTTTTGTAGAGTCGGATCTTGCTCTTGCTCAGGCTGGCCTTGAACTCCTGACCCTCAAGCGATCCTCCCACCTCCGCCTCCCAGAGTATTAGGATTACAGGTGTGAGCCACCATGCCCAGCCTGGGTATAGTGTTTTAATTTTGTCAGTTAAGTCAATTTTGTTAGGCCTGTTCCTCAAATATTTTATATCCTCATTGATTTTTTTGTGATCATATTGCGAGTTACTGACAAAGTTGAAATTTTTAAGTATGATTGTGAGTTTATCTATCTTTTTTATTACTTCTGTCTATTTTTTACATGATACATTTTAAGCCTGTGTTATTACATCATACAAAATTTTGATTATATCTTCCTATTGAAATTAATCATTTATTAACATAATTAGAAGTGTTCCTCTTTATCTCTATTAATATTTATTCCTTTAAAATTTACTTTGTTTTACATTAGTAAAGCTACATCAGTTTCCTTCAGGTAAGTATCTTTTATATTCTTTTAGTTTCAAACTTTCTGAGACTTTAAATTTAAAATGTATCTTTTGTAGACAGAATATACTTGCTTAAAAATCCACTGTGGCAATTTTAGCCTTTTAATTGGACTATTTAGTCCATTTATATTTAATGTAATTACTGATACAATTTGGCTTAAAGCTACCATTTTGTTATTTGTCTCATTCATTTTTTGTTCCTTTTCCCCTTCTTTTGTATTAATTAACTTTCTACTCTTCATTAGCATGTTTGTCATGAATTCCATCCACAATGATTTTCCTTCTGCCTGAAGAATTCTCTTTGATATTTATTTTACTGCAGGTGTGTTATTCACGAATGCTCTTTTTTTCCTTGGTCTGAAGTTTCTCCAAATTTTTGTTTGTTTGAAATATTTTTATTGTACTTTCATTTTTTTAAGGGATATTTCTATGGGTATAGAATTCTAGGTTGGCTTTGATTTCTGTTTGGTTTCTTGGCCTTGTCCCACACGGATAAGGCTTAGGAATTGACAAAGGTAAGTTGCACACAAATTTAGGCTTTCTTTTCTGTGGCTTCTGCCTCTTTGGGATCTTAGTCCTTAACATGTCCACTGCCTTGGTAGCCCCATATGCAAACATCTTCCTTTCCAGCCATCAAGTTCTGCTCAACCACTCTTTCCCAGCTTAAAGAATCAGAAAATACCCCTAGAGAAAAAAAATGTAAGTCAGTATGGGAATTCTTTAGTGAGGTCCACGTCTTGGCCTCTGAAGTTCCATCTCCTTTGGTTGCTCTGTGAACTTTTCAGTTTTTTTTTTTTCAGTTCCGTTTTTATTGTTGCTCTCAGCAGTAGGGTTAATTTGATATATTCCAGTCGTCATGTGTGTAGTAAGACATACTATTAATACAAAGCCATAGAAACAAAAACTGTGTAATAATGACACAGGAGTAGACACACCAACGAACGGATAAGAGAGCTCAGAAATAAAACCATGTGTACAGGCAAACTTTATAGATGATAAAGATGGCATCAGAAATCAATGGAGAATGATGGATTACTTACAGATAATTTTAGGAAAACTAGTTTATTATATGCAGAAAAATAAAAACAGATCCTTGTCTCATACTATATTTGAAATGTGAAAAAAAGAATTGATAACATAAGAGAAGAAAATATAGATTACTTTTGTGACCTAAAAATAGTGAAATACCTCAAATAAAAGCCTAAGAGAAAATAATAGGCTCATAATTTGATGGATTTGATTATATCATAGTTAAGCTTTTCTATTTAGACCAGGCATGAAGACTCACACCTATAATTCTAGCACTTTTGAAAGCCAAGGGAAGAGGATTGCTTGAGGCCAGGAGTTCAAGACCAGCTTGGGCAGCATAGTGAGACCCTGTCTCTACAAAAAATAAAAAAAATTAGCCAGGTATAGTGGTGCATACCTGTAGTCCTAGTGCTACTTACAAGGCTGAGGTGGGAGGATTGCTTGAGCCTGGGAATTTGAGGTTACAGTGAGCTATGATTTTACCACTGCATTCCAGCCTGAGTAACAGAGTGAGACCCTGTTTCTAAAACAAAACAAGACAAAACAAGAAGAGAGCCATTGTACCAACCTGTGAGGATAATAAACTATGAACTGAGGAGTGTGATTAACTGAGTTCCAATTTTAAGAAAAGAAAATAAAACAAATAATTTTAAAAATTAAATAGAGCTAGCAAATTTATGAAAAAAATGAAAATAAATATATGAAAAAATTCAGAATATTTTTAGGAATCAAATATAAATCCATGTAACAGTGAGAGATCAGTTGCATTATCAAATTAGCAAGCATTTAAAAAATTAATATCCAGTATTATGGAGAGTTTGGTTAAATAGGGTTCCTCATATGTGGCTGGAAGGTATGTAAATTGGTAAAATTATTTGGGAATGCAATTGGTAATGTTTATTAATGTCCTAAAAAGGTTTATGCTTTCTGTCTCAGTAATTCCATTTCTTGGAATCTAGCTAATGATATAATCTCAACAACTCAACAATCTCAATAATAGAACCATCAAAATGGTTTTTATAAAAATTGCATAATATGATGGGAAAATGCTTATGACACAATATTGAGGTTTTAAAAAACAGAAAATGAAAGTGAACATTATATTAATAGACAATGAATATCACACATGTGGCTACAAATATATAAGAAATAAACAAACCCCACATAAAAGTGGGCCTCCAGTTTTATGAGAAAGGGGATTAGAGGATTTTAGAGTAAGAAGCTGATCTTGTTGAATGATAACTGCAACCATGCTGGTCAAGACAACACAACTCTTCCAGGATATTTTTGCACAGGAAGATAAGGTGGTAAAACAATAAATAGATTTATTGTTTGCTTCAATAAATTAACATATCTGGGCAAATAGTTTGCTTATCTGGCTCTTGTACTGGGATAATAGACTGCTCATGTAGATAAATAATTCAGTTGTATGACAGTTTATTTATCCAGGCTTGCTTGAAGACCTTTGGTTCTCTGTGACTACTAGTTCTAAACTCTCCTAAATATTATTAATATAAACTGTGCCCATTCCCTACTAGTTTCTTGCTTTGTAAAACCACCTTAAACCACTTGAGCCCAGACCCCAAAATCCTATAAATATCCTTCTTTGAAATCTCCCTCTGACATACTACCAAATTCTCTATTAAGGTGGTGTTCTCCCTTTCTGTAGTAAGTCTAAAATGAATTATGCCCTACCCACTTACTTTAAAATAAATACTAAAATAAGTACTTAGACTTAACTTTGCTTGATCAACAAGTTTTTCTGGCATTCTTTTCAAGAGTTGGCAGTAGACAAGAGTTCTCACAAAATCTGTGAACTTGAATGAGAAAAAAAATATATTTATTTACTTAGATCTTTAAGTTAAATTTATCATTTCCTTTAATTATGAATGTAAGCAACTGGTGATTTTGTCACCAGTAAAAATTATAGGTATTTTCAGTCTGCATTAGAGTTGTTGCATATATCTCAAAATATCATTTATGCTCACCACTACTTTGAGATCATTGTAGGGCTGAAACTGTGAAGCCACTGAGATTTTGCCCTTGCCACAGTTTCATGGATAAAGGCAGAAGACACGAAACTCCTGCATCAGAGATGAAAGACTTTATTACAGCAAAAGCAATAGCCAGAGTGTCAGTGTATTTGTGCCATTTCTCCAAGCTCTAATTCCCACAGGCAACATGGAGAGCCAGGTGACACAGCACATGAAGTAACTAGATCGTGTCATAAGAGAGGAATTTAGGGCCAAGGGCACAGCACTTTTTGAGTAAGTAGCAATGTAGCAAGCAGCAAACAAGCCAGTCTGGTTACCTAAGTGATTAGCTACAGAAACTGCTCAGTATCAGGCGATGGAAAAGTCTTGCAGCGTGGTGCACGCAGCAAGAATGTTCAGGGACACTCAGGACCCATGGAGGACTGCCTCTCAACATGTATTACTAGACCTTGTTGTTCAACGCATTTATAAAGGAGCGCATATATGACTATATCATTTTGCTTTTATATTTTGATATACCTGGTTTCCTATGTATTTTATTATATTTATACATTGTTCTGAGACAGGTGTTGGTTGGCTTAACCAGACTGCCAAAGGGGTCTATGGCACAAATAAGGTCAAGAAACTGAAGATTCTGAAAAACATTTTCACTAATAAATATTAATATAAAAAAGTGTATACAACTGCATTACTAAGGAAAACCTCTTCAGAGCTCTCCTTGTCTGGAAGGCAGAGTGAGTAGGGCCCTGACCCCGACTGCGGGAGGCCAGAGTTTGGGTCTCAGGTGTAAGAACTGGATCTATTTATTTAACCTCTTTGTGTCTAATTTTCCTCATCAGCAACATGAGATGCTTGTTACCCAACTCACTGGCTCACAGGCTCAAAACGTAGAGGGACAGGCAGGTCCTCACACATTGCCAGCAGGAGTGTAAACTATATTTTTTGGAGAATAATTTGGCTATATATGTATAAAAATATTCAAGTCCTTCAAACTAGTAATTCCATCACTAAAAATGTATTATTAGGACATACAGACAAAAATGTAAGTGAGAGATGTTTATGGCAGAATTATTTATAATAGTGATATTTTTGTAAACATCTCGAATGTCCAACAATCAGGGCATGGCTACAGAGATTGCAACACATCTATTCGGATAAATGCAGCTATTATGAATTGTTATAGCAGAATGTTTGGTAACACCGGAAAATGCCCTTGACTTTATGTTAAGGGGGGAAAAAGATACAAAACGCTTTATGTGGTATGGCTCCAGTTTTGCTTCATGAACTGTATATGTTTATGGGCTTAGAAAAAAGACTAGTTGGAGATTCACTGAAAATCTTATTGCTAGTGGTATGATTCTATATATACTTGAAATTTTAAAATTTACATTTGAAAATTTTCCCTAGTATTGCTCAATAAGCATGTATTGCTTCCTAGTAAGAGAAGAAAATTATTTCAAAGAAAAAAACTGAAAATTATAGTTACTTGTGGGAAAGCGCTTTGAAAATCATTGCGCGGCGCCAGCGTGAGATGTTACTGGCGTGTTTCCGGGGCTTTAGAAGCACGGTCGGATTCGCGTTGAAATCGGTTTGATTGGACCGAGGAGGAAGAGCGGTGGGTGGGCGCCCGGCCCCTGCGGCGCAGCAGCTGCAGTCGCGCCCGGCTGTAACCTCTGCCTGTTTTTCTTCTCGCGCGGGATCCACTGCCCGGCCCGCCTTGCTCCAGTACGAACGAGTCTGTCTGGTCTGGTCTGCTGCGTGAATCATGCCTCAGAAATGGAAAAAGCCTCGAGGCCAGGGCCTGCCTCCGTGCAAGCGCCGGGCCCAGCCTCGAGTGTGACATCAGCGTGCGTGACGAGGGCTTTGCGGCAGCTTCCCGGCTGCAGGGCGGGCGTGGGCGTGGCCGTGGTTCTGGGCTTCCTGGCCCAGGCCCTGACGGAATGCTGGAGCGGTGCGGCCAGACGCAGGTGAGGAAGCAAAGGCCGCTTCTCCCGTGGCGTTCGCCCTCGCCCCGAGGACTCTGGTGCTGACTCACTCTCCTCCCCGCCCCGTATCTCCACCATTAGAAAGACTCCTTTGCCAGGGAAGACGACTGAAAGGAGTGGACCCGCGGCTCCTGCTAGAATGGTCATGGCTCATAGGGGTCAGCAGCACACCTAATTTTAGGATGGAGGCTCCAGAATCAGCCAAACTTCCGTTTGGATCCCAACTCCACTACTGCTCCGGGATGTCACTTGATTTCTCTGAGCATGGGTCTCCTCACATGTAAACCATGACAAAAAGCATTTGCATACATCAAGGATAGGCCAGGTACAATTCTAGGTGCTGTTCTTCTATGAACTCACTCGATGTACACAACAGCCTTGTAGGCGGTTATTGTCGTCATCATACCTACCATACCGATGAGGAAACCGAGGCACAGCGTGGTTAGTTAACTTGCTCAAGGTCCCACAGGATCAGCTCTAGGATGAACCCATGCCCAGAGTAGCTCCGGAGTCTATGCTTTTACTGATCATGTTGGGGAGCCTTATTTTTACAAGCTGGGATAACCACAGTCACTACAATTCATTAGAAGCTTACTCAGTGCCAGGTACTCTGCTAAATGCTATAGAGAAATTTTCTCATTTGCTTATTCCAATGCCTGGATGAGGCAAGGACTATTATTACGTGGCAACATCGACCTGGCAGGACAGCCAGCTGTATGCAAGGATGTATTAAAGGCTGGGTCTTTAGGAGATTGCTACAGCACAAAGAGCTAAGATGTGTCCATAAATCACTGTGATTCATGGCAGAATCATAGCTTGATGGACCTGAAAGAGAGCTTAGAGGTCATCTGGTTTAAAGTCGTTTTTACTGATGACAAGAACTGACTTGCTTTGTTTATTGCCACAGAATTTTGGAGGAAGATTCAGTGAGATAATGATAAAAATAGCCAACATTTACAGGATTTGGGTGCTGTGTATGTATGTGCGTGTGTTTATCTCATTCAACTCTCCAATCATACGGGGGCGACACTATTATCATCCCCATTTTGCAGATAGGGAAACTGAGATGTTGAGAAGTAACATGCCCAGTGCCACAGAGCTAGCAAGAGGTAGACGTAGGATGCTGGCAATGCGCATTCCGGAGCTCGTGAGCTGAACCACCATGCTCCGTGCCACCCCAGTTATAGAGGTGGTTAAAAGGCCTGGGAAGAAGGAGCTGGATTAGGAGGAGGGGAAAGTGCTTTGCAGACTATAAAGTGCAGTACAGACATGAGGTATCAGAAAGAGGTAAGGGCCCCAAGGGAGGTATAAAGATATAGACCTCAGGGCAAAATCAAGGAAGGTCTCCAGGATGAGAGGGCATTTGCTTTGGATTTGGACCTGTGTTCCTGGAGAAGGAATGAGGAATGTCCAGAGTTTGTGTGGGATGGCCTCTATCCCTTCCGCATTACACAGGATGACTCATTAAGTTACCTAATTGGCACCTTGGCCCAGGTGAAGTGATCAGGACTACAGAAAGCCTTGGCTACCTAAAGTTGGGGTCCCAGCTGCAGAGAGCAGTTGGGCAGGTGCAACCGAGAGTGGGTAAAGGAAGGCACAGAAGGTTAGTAGGAGGGGCAGGGGGGTCAGACAGCCTGAGTTCAAATCTTGGTGTTCTACCACACTCTAATTATGAGGCCATAGCCAAGCTGTTCAACGTCTCTCTGTCTCAGTTTCATCATCTGAAGAATGGGAATGATAATGATGGTATGTACTTCAGAGGCTTGTGTAAATTTAACACGCTAATCTCTGTTGTTTACTATGATGCCTGGCACAGATAAGCACTAAATGAGAGCTATTGTTATTTCTGTCCTAATCCCAGGATACTTGATTGGTCGCACTATCCAGGGAAGAACAGGGTCAGAACAAAGCAGACACAAACGCCTACTTCAATCCACTTTACTGGCAAACCTTAATCTGGCAGGGGTGAGTTGGTTTGCAAAATAACCCAGACCACTGCCCCCTCTCCTCCGCCGTTGGTTTTGTTTTTGCCAGTCGTCAGATTTGCTTTTCAAGGAAAGGCAAGGAGCGTGGGAGGCAGAGGTGGTGGAAGCTGGTGGCTGCCAGTCGTGTGCACCTGGGCTAACAGATTGGTCATCAGTGTTTTCTTGGTTGTCACACTGATTTCTGGTCACTTCCTTGTGTAGCTCCCTCGGAATTTATGAGCTCTTGTTAATTAGCCTCCCAGGCCCCTTGTATACTATGGATTTACTATCCATCCTCAGGGACAGACACATTCCTGCAGAGAAAATGCAGACAGGGAGGAAGTCCTTTCTTGAGCAGGTTCATGGCCCAACAGAGGGGTGACTGCTGGGGTTGGAGTTACGGGGAAGGGAAAATATGTCCTGGGGCACCCCTTCATAGGACCAGGTTCAGTGAAGGAGCTGGCCTGTCCCTGTCACCTCAGTCCTGTGAGGAAAGGATTTATTAATGCCATCGTACAGATGAAGAAACTTGCCCAGAGCCACAGCTAGCCTAGAGAATCTATTCAACACTGAGTCACCCTATTCCTTTATAGTATGTAGGAGGGTTATAGGACTAAAACAAGCTGTCTTTACTGGTGCTTGAAAATTGACATTTTGTATGCACTTTGAGAAACTCTATTGACTCCTTGCTGTAGGCTGGGCCAGCCTGGCTTGGAAAAAGGAATGCTCCATGGGTGATATAGCCAGTTCTGCTCACAGGCCACCAACCCCTAGGAAGCAAAGTGCTGGAAAAGTTCAGCCCTACCTTTTGTCCAGGTGGAAGGCTGTACTTTGTTGTCATTAGCGAATCAAGTTCCATCAGGATATAGCTACTTACCTGTTATTTTTTACTGTTGCTTATTGGCTCAGTGGCTTTCTGTCCAGGGAGCGGGGAATAGGTCAGAAGCACAAGGAACTATTTCTGGGCTCTGGCCTTTAGGAAAGCAGCCTTGTCCTGTTTACACATCCTCTCTCCAGATTTGCACAACCTGACCACAGAAATGTCATCCTCCAAGCTCAGGTAAACAGAGGCAACCAAACAGTCTCCAGTCAGCCAGTGGCTATTGAGCAATCAAGGGGGCCCAGGACCCTGTACTAAGCAACTGTGATAAATACAGAAGAAAACAGCAGCCCAAGGTCAGGAAGCAGAGGTGTATTCCTGTTGGGGGTGGAGGCCACACAGTGCAGGTTATGATCCCCTTTCTGGTGTGACTCTTGGGCCAGTCACCCCTCCTAGCACCATGCAGTTACACCGCCAAACTGAGGCGGGGAAGGCAAGAGGAGGTTGAAGGAAGTCTCTAATTCAGCAAGGAATGTCTGGATGAATCAGATCTCCTTTAGAAAACAAAATTGGAGGAAAGGGCCTGCGTCTGGACTTTTAAATCATCTTCTTCAGAAAGTCAAGTGTAAAAAGAATGATGCAGAAATACAACAGAGCAAAAGTCTGTGGGGCAGGGGTTTTTCTAAAGAGGCAGGCACTCCTTTGTGGCTGTCAGCCTGTGCCCAGGTAATCAGTGTGGGGGAGGGGAAGAGGGAGAGCAGGAGGGAGATAGAGACAGAGATGGATAGATATGGAGAGACACAGAAAAATAGACAGGTGGTGGATAAGGAGCCTGGTTGCTTTACAGAGACAGAGAGAGAAGGACATCAGAAGACAGCCCCAAGTCACACATCTGAATGTGTCACTGCCATGTTCCCGGAGGCCAAAAAGCCTGGATCAGGCTGTCAAAAACTGGATTTTCTTACAACCCTGAAGCCCCAGAATGAAACCAGCCAGCTTCCCCTTCTTTTCCATCAGAGACACTACCAGTAGAATGTCATTTTCAGCCCTTATTGCCAATGCTGTTTTTGTTTGATACAGTAAAGGGGAAAAAAAACCCCAGTGTTTTTGTATGGAGTTGCGGAGGGGTAAAGTTGTACTGTAGAATGAAGGAGAGAATTTGAGGAGTGGCCCAACCCCCCACCAATACCTCTGCAACTGAGGTGAGGCTTTCACTTCCTAGACTGGAATGGTGGGGTTCAAATAAAATAATTTATGTGAACTTTTTGAGCCCAGCCCCATCCCTTGGAGCCAAATAAGTGTATCTGTTCTTTCTCTAGGGTAGATGCTGACTTTTGGGGCATGGGGAAAGGGAGAGGAAGTAACTTTCACACGGAGCTTGTGCTTTTTGCTCCTCCTGCAAGGGCTTTATCACTTCCTCTCCTACTATCCTAATCTAAGACCTCTCCTTCTAACTGGCCTCCCTGCTTCTACTCTTGCCTCCTCAAGTTTATGCTCCACACAGCATCTTGTCACTTCGCTGTTTAAAACTTTTCAAATGCCCCCATCACAGAGTAGAATTTAAAACCTTTGCCATGGACTATCAGGTCTAATATAACGTGCATCCTCTGACTTCATCTCCCATCATTCTTCCTGTGGCCCACTCTTCTGCACTGACTTTCTGTTCCTAAGCTCACCAGACTGTTCCCTCCTAAGGGCTTTTGTATAGCTATCCCCTCAGCCTAGAATACCCACTGTTCTTGTCACCGGTCATGAAGGTCTTGTCTGACCCCCCAAACTAAATTAGTTGCCCCCCGTCACTCTATTTCATTTGTTTCATAGCAAATGGTAATGATACTAGCCCAGCCCATCTTGTCTATCATTTACTTGTTTATTGTCTGTTTCCCCCACAACAACACAAGCCCCTGGAGAAAGGACTGGTCCATCACTGAATCCCTGGTGCTAAGCAGAGCCTGGCACACAGACTTCTAGTATTCGTTGGATAAATGATCTTTTCAAATCCTAACAGCAATTTTGTGAGGTACGGGAGAGAACAGAGGTTCTGCGGGCTCAGCATTAGATTCCTGCTCCATCTGAACACGGAACTTGCCGTCCTTCCCAGAAGACTTCGCCCCTTTGCACCGCGCGCGCAGTTCCCCTTTGAGCTCCATCTTTCTCACACACTTAACCCCCTTCTCCACGGAGGGCAATCTTCCACTGCCTTCTCAGAGCCTGGTGCTGTGCCTCTCCCGTCGTCCCCCTTTTCAGATGCTCGGAGACGCCTCCCTTTTCCTAAAATGGACCCCCCCCCCGGGTGCGTGCAATCCGTCCTTGGGCCCCCGAGCAGGGGCAGAAAGGGGTCCCACGCCATCTATGGTAAAATGGGGTGGCCCCCCTAGCCCACCGGTGTTGCACCCTCACTCTGCCTCCTACCCTTGCTAGGGACCCTCAGGGCCGTGTGGGGGCGAGGAGGAGGCTCCAGGCGTCAAGGGCACTGGGGACACCCAGGCCCGAATTGGGATTGGGCCAACTCCACGCAGCAGAACCTTTCTTCACCAAGGCCGCGCTGCCCGCCGGTCGGCTTTGGCGGAGACACCCCACTTAACCGTCCCTCCGCTCCTCCCCCACCCCCTCCCGGCCCTGTCTGCTAAAGCTCGCCTTCCTCCCCGCCCCGAGTCCTTGCGCCGCTCCTCCCGGAGCGTTCCTCTCCGCTCCGGGGGCCCACGCGTGGCTCTCCGCAGCCATTGACAGCGCCTGGCACTTCTGAGCTCCAGCGGGCGAGGGCCTGCGGGTTTCCTCCAGCCTGGGACGGCGAGGAGCGAAGAGCGGAGGCGGAGGCAGTTTTAGGCCTTCGGCCGGGTGGGCCGGGTCGGGTGAGACGCGCCCATCATTCGCTATCCGGGGCGCGCACCGCCTTCCCGGGACCCCGTGGGCGACCCGTAGCTCGGGCACGCGCCTGTCGCATCCCGCAGGAAGGAGGGGTCCGGCCTGAGGCCCGGGGCGGCGGCCGCCATGGAGATCCCCTCGGACCAGGGCCGGCGCCTGGGGCCTTGGGGGCGGCCCTGACCGCCCTCCTCCCTGCCCAGGCTGGATCGCGGACGTGCCCCCTGCGGCACTCGGCCACCTCTGTGTCTCCGCCCTCCCCGGGCTGCGCTGCTGCCTGGGCGCGGCGGCGGCGGCGACGGCGCCCTGTTGAATGGGCTGTGAGGGCCCAGGTTTGAAGCGCTGGCGAACGCGGCCTCCGGGGGCGCAAGGCAGCAGCAGCGGTGGCGACCAAACGGGTGTTGGAGTTGGCGGCGGCCATGGAGGGCCTGGCTGGCTATGTGTACAAGGCGGCCAGCGAGGGCAAGGTGCTGACTCTGGCCGCCTTGCTTCTCAACCGGTCTGAAAGCGACATCCGCTATCTGCTTGGCTATGTCAGCCAGCAGGGAGGGCAGCGCTCCACGCCCCTCATCATCGCAGCCCGCAATGGACACGCCAAGGTGGTGCGCTTGCTGTTAGAACATTACCGGGTGCAGACTCAGCAGACTGGCACCGTCCGCTTCGACGGGTAGGTACTTCCGTACTCCAGCCTCCTCTCCGACGCGTGTGGACTCACCAGTTCACGGGTCCTCCTTTCCCTCACCTTCTTTAATGGAAGCACTCACTTCTCCCCTTTTGTACCCTCCTGCTGGCCCACTAATGCCCAGTTCATCTTCCAGGGATAATACTCCATCCCGTGTCTCGCCGCCCATCCTCATCGGCCCTTACCCCTCATTCCCTCTGTAGGTAGATAGCCACACCCTTGGTCTTGAGATCTAGTAGATACATAGTCCTCTTCTCTGCTAGATGGTCTGCGAACAAGCCGTTTCGAGGAGGTGGGTGCCTTTCTAGATTTTACCCTTAGTAGTACTGGCGTTGTGACAGAGATCAGAAATTAACGAGGTCAGTAATAGACATTGAAGACCTCTGATGAGTTATCTGGACATCCAATTTTACCTCCTTCAAGTGAGTGGTCCCATAAAGTACTCAGCGTGTTGCTGGAGCCTTAATGTCAAAATAAGCACCTGGAACCAGCAGCAGCTGCAGCCTCCAGAGGGATTGTCACGCAGCCAGACATTTCAAGACGTGATTCTGACTCTTCAACATTGCTCAGGGTAGATGTGTTGGCTACTAAAATGGCACTGGGGTAGGAGATGATGGATGCCATCGTTAAATTACATATTACCCTGTGATGTGGATAAGCTTGATTATTCCAAGGTGGGGAGTTCAAAAATTCATGTTGTCATAGTTAAAATTTGCCCTTTGAGGTTAATTGTACATTTTTTTGGGTATGATAACCAACACAGAATTGTCAGGTTTGACATTATCCTCTTTTCTGTGCTGGAGGATTATAAAATGTTTTACAGATTAGAGCTTCATAAAGATTTTGCTTCATTGATTGAATTTTTTGTTGACTTGTGGCAGTACCTAAGCTATCTTAGAATTTTTTTCTTTTGAAGTATATGGAGTCTAAGCATAAAAATATGTATCTTTAGTTTTGGTGATTAAAAACTGGTTAAAACCTGATTGAAGAGGCATTTTTTCTTGAAGATGACTAGGGCAATGTTGAATTTTGGTTGATTCTTTTTTACGTTTAAGTATCAAAAGCTTTTTAGTCTGTTTTAGATGATTGGAAATTATTTTAGAGCACTATATCTTAATGAAATGATAGCCTGTGGGTAATAGCTTATATGACTGGTACTACCTCTGTTGACGTTAACAAGATGGCTTTTTTTCACGTTTACCAAAGATGGCCACCTGATTCATGTTTTCTCCCTCACTGGCTTCTGTGTCCTCTCTGTAACTCCTTGCATTCCCGCACCTAGAGGAGGAGTAAAGCAGGATGACCCTTGAACCTCCAGCACCATTCCAGCTGTGCAGGCACATGCAGCCGTTGATAGGAATCTCTGCAGTAGCAGCTGCTGGGAAGAACACTGCTGCTGAGGAGCTTGCTGAGGCCTGTGTGGATAAGGGAGAATCGTGGGGAAAGAAAGTAGTTTTCCAGAGAATTTAGAAAGACTTTGCTTATTGCCATACTACTTGACCATCAAAGAGTAATTTTTTGAGATGGCAGTGGCAATGAAAAGAACTTGATTAGAAATGTAGCATTGAGCGTCCGGTGTTCTGGACCGGCCAGTGAAATTAAGGGTTTTAGTAAGTAAACATTTATTGAACACCAACTGTGTGCCAGGTTCTGTGGTAGGGATTGGGTATGCAGAGGTGGATAACATACTGTTCTGTGGAAGGGTGACAGTCTGCGGTGAGAGAGAAATAGATACATAAACGAGCAATTGCAGGTGCCGTGCCATTTAGGGTTATCGATCTTTTGGACTGCTGGGGGAAACAGGGATGGGAAGTGCTGGGCCTGAGGGGAATCAGGAAAGGCTTCACAGGGGAGGTGACGTTTGAGCTGTGTTTTAAATAACAGGATGTGAAGAAGGTGGGCAGTAGCCTGGTGCCCTTGCAGTGATGGGTATTTCAGTGCTCTTGCAAGAAGGGATTCAAGCCGGGGCAATTAAGAAAGACAGTGGGAGACTGGAGAGAGGTGGAGATTTTGATGATCTTTGTATAAACTACTGAGAGTAAGACAGGTGAAACTGCAGTCTCAAACATTTCTGTCATTTGTCTGCACCTTCTTGAATCTATTTATTTGTTTAGTTTAGGGATTATTACAATATGAATTTATAGTATTCATTTTATTTATTAAATGCCTGTTACGGGCCTAACTCTGGATCATGTTCTGCAGAGTATACAAAGGAAATGTAAGGTTTCTACTTTTGAGGAATTTACCAGTTAATTAATGAAAGAGAGGTATCGAAGTTCCTGGCCACCTTTCTGCCCACTCGCACCACTCCGGGAAATTACTTTGCAGTTTCTCCCTATCACTTTGTCCTTTCAGAACCAGCAGAAAAAGACAGTGTTATTTGCAAATGCCATGATTTCACTTTGCACTCATTTCAGACGTGAAAATGTTAGCGTGAGTGGTGTTAACAATATGAAGCTCACTCACCCCTTGGGGGCTGGGTTTTGAACGTTACTTAGCCAGCCCCTCCCTCTGTTAGCTTCCGTTGGCACCTGAGACCCGTGACTGTGTGGGGTCTAATAGGTTCTCTGTGTGTGCTGCAGTAGGTTAGTGTTTCTAATTTTTAGTCACTTGCATACCATCTTCACAATTTTTGGCCAAATGGTTCACTGTCTATCCTGCTGTTTACTTAATACTTTTCCTTAAAACGTCTGTTGTTTACTTGATATTTGTCTTCAGAATGTTTCACTTCTTTTTAGCTTCATCCTGTGTAAAAGTTTCTGTGTAATTAGGGGTTTAATATGTTGTGTTTTGTATGTGGATGGGTGTAAGAGAGACAAACAAACATTAAAATAAATAACTTGAATTTTTTTAAAAGTCTATATTTCACCTAAAAACTGCTGTAACACCTTAGGAAACTAAAGTATGTTCATAATAGAGTCTCCAGTGGGAAGGGACCACCCACTTAGATTAAGCCCCACATTGATATTTGAGTCCTTGTTCACATTTTTAGGAGTAACATTTGAGATTATTTTACTTATGGCTTAACATGTGAACACCAAAATTGACATAGACGAGTGGACAAGAAGAAAAGTCACATGAGTGGAATGAAAGAAGATCTCTTAGTTGGAGAATGGGACGCTGTTAAGGATGTTGTAAAATGGAACAGAAACAAAGGGAAGGTGTCACGTGACCATGGAATATTGTGCTGGCCTGAGTTCTTCTGAGGGGCTCACTGCTCTGTGCCAGAGTTTGCGGCGACCACCTGTCCTTGAAGAGGTTTGCTGACATGGATGGGGAGAAGAAGAGGACTTCTGAGGCTTTTCGTTGAGTGCTCTTACTTTTAAAGTCAGTTGTAGTCTTAATACTTCTCATAAATATCTAGGTAGAGGAAAGGCATCAGGGGCATGCCATCATTTGCCTTCCTTTAGAAAGTCATTGGCAATATATGTTTCAAGGAACTGCATTTGATCTAATAAATGATTTGAAGGACTTTGGTTAAAATAAAGTGCTGATTTAGTGAATTTTTATTTTATTTCCATTTCAAATGCTTGAACCAGACATTTCTGTTTCAAATTGAACCAGGAAATAGATGAGCTTGGCTTTGTGATCAGAAATGTTCTCTCTCATTGAGAAAAGTTTCTATCGCCTGATGCGTATTTTTTGTTTAAAAAGGTGAATATCAGATTATAGTTTCTTGATTTTAGGATGCAGTACATAGTAAAGAATTTGCGTTGCAATTTTGGATTGAGTCTAGAAAGATCATTGTTTTATAGTGCTTTTCCCACAGGAATTTAGTAAATATTGCTAATGTTTAGTTAATTTCATTGTATCTTTATTTTCTGTTCAATGCATTTAGTATTTTGAGACAATATAGTCTTATAAAATTTTAGCTAGATTTTATGGATGGAGTAATGCCATAGATGTTAGGATTATAATTCCCTTTAATCTGTTTAATATTTTGATTTAGATGTAGAAATTCTAACTTCACCAAGGCTAATGTTTCTGAAGGACTAGTCTTATTATAAAATATTCTGCAATGAATTTTTGTCATAAAATATCTTAAAAATTTTAATTGCCTAAATAAAAACAGTTAATTGCAACTTTTGTCACATTATTATATAGCTCAAGGAAAAAAATGGAAATTATTAGACTGTAGCAGCAAAAAATATTGAACTGACCAAGTAGTTTCCATTACAAAAACCAAGCGAAGTACATGCTTGTAATTTAATTTTTGCTGTTACAACATATAGTCTGGAAAGTTGAGATCAGAAACATATTTTAATCACTTTTTGTCTCTTTTTTTCATCTTTAAAAGGAGGGTAAGACTTAGGATTATTGCTAGAATTAAAGATAATGTGACTGCCAATTTTAATGTAATATTTCTTGAGTTTTAGGTAGTCTAGATTCGTATTTATTGGCATAGAATAAATTTATAATTTAAAAACCAGTGCAAGAAACCATTGTAGCTGTGTAAATATAACTATACAGTAACTATGTATGTTTTTTAAGAGATTATATTAATAATCAATTTGAAAAAATGCCCTTTAAATTGAGATGTTTGAACAATGACATGTACTGTTTCCTTATAGTTGATGCATTTTATGGTATTCAGAGTACTTTTGTAGTTTTAATCTCACATAAACCTTTTAGTTATTTATCTATAAAATGGGTATAATAATAGTATCTACTAGGGTTGATGTGAAGAGTAAATGAGATATATCACATATTAAGCAGCTAGTACTTTGCTTGGCACATTGAAAGTATTTGATGTAAGCTGTTTGTAGTCATGCAAACTGTTTTTCTTTGAAGTCATTTGTGCCTCTTTTTTTGGTTTTTGTTTTAGTTATATCTATTTTTAGTTAAGGTGTAACATATCTAGTAAAGTGCATGAATCTTGTGTACAATACTGTACAATGAATTTTTAGTGTGTTTACATCTATGTAATCACTTTCTAGATCAATGTCTAAAACATTTTCTCACTCTAAAATTCTCCTGTGCCCCTGCTCAGTCAATTCCTTGCCTTTCCCTTCCCCGAAGTAATGATTATTTTGACTTCTATCACCATGGATTATTAGTTTTGTTTGTACTTGAACTTCCTATAAACAGAGTCATACAGTATATACTCTTTTGTAGCTGGCTTTTTCCACTTAACACAATGTCTATGAGCTTTATCCATGTAGTTGTATGTATAAGTAGTTTCTTCTTTTTTAATGCTGTGTAGTATTCCATTGTATGAATATACTGCAGTTTATCCATTTTCCTGTTAATGGATATTTTGGTTGTTTCCATTGTTTGACTATTTATGAATAAAGCTGCTATTACATTCTTGTATATGTCTTTTGGTGGACATTTGCATTCATTTCTCTTTGGTATATATCAAGGAGTGGGGTCATAGGGTAGATATATGTTTAACTAATAGATATTGCCAAACAATTTTCCCAAAGTGGTTGAACCAAATTGCATTCCTACCAGCAGTTTGCACCAGCAGTGAGAGTTACACTTGTTCCACATCTTGGTCAACACTTAGTACTGTCCTGCCAGTCTTGTTAATTTGAGCTATTCTGATGGGTATGTATTGGTAAACTGGTTTTAATTTGCATTTCCCTGGCAAGTAATTATCTTGAGCATCTTTTCATATACTTACTGGTTATTTGGATATTTTTTGTGAAGTATACTTGTTCAGTCTTTTAACTCATTTTTTAATTGGGTTGTTTGCCTTTTGTTACTGATTTGTCAAATATGTCTATTTCAGATGTCTTCTCCCGGTGGGTGGACTGCTTATTCACTTTCTTTATAATGTCTTTTGATGAAGAGAAGTTCTTAGTTTTAATGAAATCCAGTAAATCATTTTTTTCTTTTATGGTTAGTGCTTTTTTTGCATTCTGTTTAAGAAATCATGATCAACTCCAGGGTCGTTAAGATAGCCTATTTTTTTTAAAGAAGTTTTTACTGTTTTGCTTTTCACAATATAGGTCTGTACTACTTCTGTAATTTTTGTATGTCCTGTGAGGTAGGGGTCAAGGTTAATTTTTTTTCATACAGAATATCTCGTTGCTCTAGCAGTATTTATTACAAAGACGATGCTTTCTACCCGTATTCACTGGAGTCTTTGTCATAAGTCAAGTGACTGTATATGTGTGAATCTGTATCTGGAGTTTTTTTGTTCTATCGATACATTATTCACAGAAATTGAATTGTGGCAGTGACACAATTACTATAGTTTGTCTTCCAACTTTATTTTTCTTTAAGATTATCCTGGTTATTTGCATTTCTGTATACTTTTTAGAATTGGTCTGTCAATTTGCACATACATGTGCATGTGTGCGCACACACATACCCCACATATCCCT